>JAMWET010003439.1:0-108182 GCA_024036415.1 Prochilodus magdalenae | reverse complement strand
GGACGCCGACGGTCGGCGCAAGATACCGCAGAGCTTCCGAAAATTGGGTGTTGTATTTCTTTGAAAAACAACTAGCAGGCCGACCGTTAATACAATCATGACTGTTGATTGTTGACTGACTTGTTGAAACTTTACCCCCTGGTGTTCCATGGCCGACTCTCTCTCCTCTAAACTCCCATTTATTATTGATTCCTAAGCTTTAGCCCTTTTACCTTGGTCTTATCAACTGCTTGGGCCTTCTAACGCTGTGAGGTGGAGAAGTGAAGATCGCACTTTTACATGCTGTTCCTCGCGGCAATGGAAGTTCCTGTCTGTCCTTGCCCGTGGGGCTACCTAATCAACCATCCATTTGGAGAGAATTCCAAGGCAATGTGTGTCCATTGCCCTGATCGAAATTTATTGTGGCGACTTTTCGGAATCCACCTCCTTAGACCTAAACCACATCACCTATTCTTCGTGGTCCAAACTCGCCCAGACCCTTATATTCGGTAGCGCTGTGGATGAAAAACCTATGTATTCTTCCTACTTTTCTCTCTCTCCCCTCGGCTCTCTCTCTGCTCTTCTCACTTTATATATAATACTTTTTGGCGTATGATATTATATATTATTTAGAAGATTTGATAGTTATATATTATTATCCTAGGTATATATTATTTATTTAATTATACGTCCCACAAGACGTGAGAATAAATTATACACTGACTTGCTAATCTGGAATCAACTTCCGAACTTTTTTTCTCGCTCATTAAAATATGAATGGGCGTAGAGAAAAGTTGCACATTCCCATTCTTAGCTGGTCTCTTCTGCTGTAAATAGACAAGACACCATTTCACATACCACTATCTCAGTATGAGCAGTACCCCAAGATGTGATAATGTCCAATGTTATGTCGTTGATCGCACAACTTCGTGTCCCAATCCCGTGCTTAGGTACCCCATAGCGTCCTGTTCCTGTTCATTTTTGTACCCATCTAAGAGCTATGGTTCCTTACCCGTACCAGCCACAAAACATTAGACCTATGTTGGTTGTTCATACCTCTGTTTCCCCTCACTAGCCACCTCACAGCCAATTTCAGGCATATAATTATATATATATATATATATAGTATATGATTATAATGTAGTATATATAAGAGAGGAGGAGATGAGACCAAGATGTACAGACCGGTGTAGGTTCAGAGAGAGAGAGAGAGAGAGAGAGAGAGAGATAGTGCAAGAATGGAAATATGTGCATGTGCAAAATGTACATTGGCATAATCTTTTAATCTTTTAATCTTTTAAACCCATCGTTACACATCATTAGAAAACAAACCTGAGCCTGACCTGAGCCCTAAACAAAAAAATATATCTCGGCAGGTAAAATGATTTTATATTTAGTTGATATCTCTTAAACCTCTCATTTTGACACTGCTGTAAGCTTATTTTAACATTGTGGGACTTATTTCCCGACATGTGTACTTATATACGTGATTTTTGGAAGCCAGTTCCTCTCACTATAATGTGTAGAGATTGTGACGGATATGTGTCCAAATTTTTAAACACTTATAATGAGAAGAAATGATACTTACTGACCCCAAAACCACCCCTGCTCGCAACCACTCGTGCGGAATAGAAAAGGTCTGGGGGATAAGTTAAATATTACTTAAGTGAGCTTACAGCAATGATGAAATGATACATTTAAGAGATATCAACATTTTAATAGCCAAGTTCTCATTTTGTGCAGTACGCTCAGTTACTCCACTGTCTAGTTTACATATCTTTTAATTCTCATTGTAAGATAAGCTCCTTTTAAGAGAGTTGTAAAAAGCTCTTTTTTCTGGTTCTGTATCTTATTTCCAGATATTAATGTTATTAATATTATTTCCAGATGTATAAAGTGATCTTAGTAAGCCAAATTCTCTTCCTATATTGACAGATAATTTTGCCTATTATTTTTATTTCAGTTTGTTTGAAACAGACCAATTTACCTGACAATATAGTGCAAAAATATTGGCAAATAAAATCACTTAAAAACAGTGATCATGCCTGTTACGTTAAATAATCTTAGAAATTAGAGAATTAGAAAAAATATAAGATATATTAGCTCAATATTTTTTTTTGTAGTACATTCAGTTGCTTCACTTTCCGCTAGGAGTATTAGATATATCTTTAAGTCTACTGGTGAGATTGTTAGTAGGTTTCATTTAGGTGAAAGTTAGGAGATTAGGTATCTTATTCCAGATATTATTTTGTGTGAAGTTGATTTTAGTAAGCTATAATTTTTCTCACCATAATGGCAGATCATGTGGTGATCAGATCATTTTGGCTGGTCTGAATTATGCGTCCCAATGTTGTAAACAGAGAATATGTAAGTGAATAATTAAACAGAAAATCCACCTAAAAAATAAAAATGATGATCAGATAATCAGCAGATAAGATCCTTTACCTTGCCGAGGATCTTATGTTATTATGATTGGGGGGGCGGCGGCATTGTGACGCAAAAAAAAAAACAAAGCCCCCCCATTTTCTATTCTTTCTTCTTCGTTTCTATATTATTTTTCTTCTGTTTCATCGCCGACCGACTAACTCGTCCCGCTTAGTTTGTTTTTGGCGGTATCAACCTCCGTTCCAACTCAGATTGCCCGGTATGATGGTGTGATGTGGTTCCTTGTATTCAGCTTTTTTGATTGGATGCAGGAATTCCAAGTTAGGATCTTTCCCATAGAAAATGGAATAGTAGAGCCTAACAAAGGCGGCTGCCTATCTACCCTTACTTCCAACCTCGACTCTTGAGACACCAATCGGATATACAATACAGTGTTGAATTGACCCGCCACTCATCCGTAGTCTCTTTCTTTCGCATCCACGCGTTCCTCCATAGTAGTCCTAGTCATTGTTTGGACGAAACCAAAAGCTTGCTGTTTCATTCGCTGAGCAGTCACCAAACTTCACATACACACTAAGGGCAGGTCCCAAGCCACTAATCCACAGCCATGCTGCCCTGCACTCCTCTATCTGCGTTGATTCATCCCTCGTTCACTCCTATAGAGTCCTAGTCATCTTTTGGACCAACCTAAAGCTTGCCTGTTTTCCAAGATGTCACGCAAGCTTCACATACACACAAGGGGCCAGGTTAAACAAGCCAGAGTCCCCCAGCACATGTCTTGCCCTGCACTCCTCTATCTGCCTCGTTTATTCCATCGCCTCGTTACTCCTATTAGAGTTCCTAATACATTTTTTTTTTTTTTGCGACCAACCTATAAGCTTGCTGTTTTCCAAAAGAGTCAGCAATGCTTCACATACACACTAAGGGTCAGGTTACCAAGCACTAATCCACAGCTCGTGCACTGGCCCCTGCACTCCTATATCTGTCGTTGTTAGTCATCACCTCGTATCCTATATAGAGTCCCAGTCAATTTTTGGGCGACCAACCAAAGCTTGCTGTTGTCCAAGAGTCAGCAAGCTCACATACACACTAAGGGCAGGTTCCCAGCACTAATCCACACGCAATACTGCCCCCTGCACTCCTCGTATCTGTCATTAATTCATCCCTCGTTCCTCCCAATGAGCCCAGTAGTCATTTTTTGGAACAACCTTACAGCTTAGCTGTTTTCCAATGAGCAGCAAGCTTCAATCCATACACACCAACGGGCAGGAGTTCAAAAGACACTAAATCCACCAGCCATGCTGCGCCTGCACTCCTCTATTATGTTCGTTCATTCATTCCCTCGTTCCCCTCAATAGAGCTCCCAGTCATTTGGTACCAACCCTTAAAAGCTTGCTGCTTCCCATAGATGCTTGTCAACCAAAACTTCACCGATACACACTAAGGGCAGGTTCCCAAGAACTAATCCACAGCCAACTTACTGCCTGCACTCCTTCTATCGTGTCGTTTATTCCATCATTCTATTATCCTATAGAGTCGTAGTCATTTTTTGGACCAACCTATACAGCTTGCTTGTTCACAAGATGCAGCAGAAGTTGCACCATACACACTTAAGGGAAGGTTCCCAAGCATAATACCCACGGTCATACCGACCCGCGACTGCGTTTACTTCCCATCCTCGCTTCCTCACTGAGCAAGCTGTCGCAAGCCTTCTATGCATGTAGTGTGTATCTTGACTTTGAGAATCTCCCAGGACAACAATGCATGAGCCTGAAATAGTATAGAGTATGTAAAGGTTATAGCAGCTTATGTACTCCCCTCCAGTGAGAAGCGCTGGACCAAATTGAGGGAAGCATGTTTATTAATAGCATCCGAGATCTATTTTTCATTTCAATGCTTTTAATTAATATTCCTGCATGATAGATATACACGCTCTTTTCCGGGGATTCTGATGTAAAGTGCCATAGCAGAGCTATTTCTGTACGGCGGCACTGATACGCAGTGCCACTTTGGTCAGATACCAGTTCTCTGTTGGTCCTTTTTTTTGTGTCAAGGCACGCTAGGGTGGGCGGGCCGGCCCGAGCCGTGCCACAAAATCGCTCCAAGGGCATCAGTTTTTTTTTTCATTTAATTCAAACATGCAACAAAAGTGATTATGAGGTAAGAAAACAAAGGCCCAGCGGGGTTACGGAGCGTTACATGCCACTTTACTGCCATTCAGATCTCCTAATATTACGAGGAGCTTCAGGTTGAAAATTTCCCATCGTTTTCACGTCAGGTTCTGAATTCTGCACAGGTGGCACAGGATGTACTAAGAGATAGGATGATTGAGGAGCCATTTCCTTCCTCTCGGTTTTCACACAGCCAAGGTGAGATATGAAGCTTTAGACGTACGTTTTTTTGAGAGCTTCCCACTTGAGTTTTGTTTCTATGGCAACTCTCAATTCCAGTAGCAGATAACCATAAAAAGGAACCTTTATTGATGTTGTTGCTGATGGTTCCGAGACATAAAGAGTAAGTGTCGCCGTTGCCGCCGTGCGAGGGAGATTTTGTCTGTTAAAAGTTTTGACAGCTTGCTGCGATCTCTGGGAGCAGTTGCTGCTGTACTTGGAAACTTCTTCACTGACCACATGCATTCGGTTGGTTTTCAAGCTGGCTTCTAATGTGAGGTGCGAGATGAAGAAGGTGAAGCGCACTTTCCAGCTGTCCTGCCCGGAAAGATAAGGGGAAAAAAAGAGTGGAAGGAGGAAATGAAAAGATGTTCCTCTGTCTTGCCCGCACTACCCGGGTCCCTTGGAGAAAATATGGTGTGTTTCCCTGCCCTGAGAATTTGCCTTGTCAGTTCGGACCACCTTTGACTAAGAGACACCCGCTGGTCTAAACTCCCCTTGCTAGACCGTATCGTTCAGGCTTGTTCTCACAATGCCAAATTACCAATGTAGCTCTACCATTTTTTGTGGATCTTTACTTTGTATGCATCATTTGTATCCACATCGATATTGGATGTATTTACACGTGTCGGGTAAGACCGGTAATTTCGTTTGAGGTATGGACCAAGCAGTTTATCATGGCCCTAATAATATGGTGATTCTAGTGAAAGACGTTCGGGCGCCATGTAATTCATTCAATATTAAATGAGGTTTTTGGCCTCCCCTGTAAGTTGCCATTCTGGGGATTTATACCTGGTTTTCGTTGTGACAGCGTATTGATATACTTAAGAGAAGGAGACCTTGTTACCAGATGTGGACTTGTTCATGTCTATGTAGATCTTAGCTTGGAGGGTCAAATATGCTCTACTGTAGTTTGAATCTATAATATGCTACACCATTATATAATGATGTCACCTGTACACCTGTACTTAATAAAATGTCTCCATGAGAATATGAAAACAGCGGTGCCTCAGGATTTGTGCATGGAACTGGGAAGTTTTTGGATATAGGCCGCTATTAATGATTCAGACACTGGTAGTTCTTCAAAAATTGGGACAGGTGATCTGGCCAGAAAAACTTGGGCATTGGGGCCCAGTTAGCGGCGTTTTAAGGGTGGTCCAGGTACGGTCCGCCACAGAGTTTTCAAGACAGTTCAAATCTGGGGATTTCTTTGCGGGCTGGTCCATGATGGTTTTATATGCTCCTGAATATGTCATCATGCCAAGTCCAGTCACAATTTGCAGCCCATGTGAAGCCGAAAAATTCCATGGCATCCAGCCAGATTGGATAATGTTATGTTTCCCCAGTAAGTGGTCGAGCCAAAGTGCAAAATCATAAAACCTGGCTGTCCAGCAGCTCAGTGTTCGGTTACTGGGACTTCACCATTTACGTCAATCCTCAACAAATGGAAAAACCCATGTTCATTCCCACCTAATACAAAACACCACGCCCCAGAAATTCACAGAGGTGCCTAATATTTTGTGCCAGGGAGCTTATATACCATGCTTCACAGAGCCTACACCATGTCATCTTCGAGACGCCATTTTCTATATCGGACTTGACCTCAGACTTTCAAATTATAAACCTGTGTAAGCAGAAGTGCTCGGTGTGTAGCTGTGCTATAATGGTCCGTTTAGGAGCCATCACTATACATGTCGGAGAGGATGCCTAGGCCACATCGACAAACCTAATGTATTGCTGACATTGTTGGGGTTTTCTAGCAGGCCACTAGTTTATTGTAGGCCGAAGTAGAGTTTCGATTAAAGAACCTATAAACCGAGTTGCCTAATGCCCCACCCCCCAAGTAAAGCTACATAAGGAAACTAACTGCAACAAAAAAAAGGAAATACCAAAAATATTATGTAGTTAAATCGCACCAAATGGCTGCTGGTTGCCCATATAAAAAAAACCGTTTTACAAGGGGAACCAACAACCACAATGTTTTTAGACTATTCCACCTCAAAAGCCCACGTTTTCTCAGCAGTAATTAGGATTTCACAAGATTACCACTGCAAAAAAAATCGACAATCTTGGCATAGGTCGATATCCTAATAAAGTCTCACTTTTGAAGATTCAGGTTGCTATGGCTAAACTCGTTTTTTAACGGTTTATTATTAGCTTCATCATTCTATGACATTTTTTTTTATTATGATCATTCATGACACATTAACGCCATATCTTTCTCAGTGTATCTGTCAGATAGTTTGACTTAAACACAGGCATTAATTATCGGCCCGACCAAATTATTTGTTGAGGACTCTACAAAATATGGTCTGAAAACAGGCAACAAGCAATGTCTTGTAAAATGGCAACGCACTACCAGTAAGATTCATTTATGTTACTTAGCTGAATATCATTATTTTTCACAGTAGAGCACGTTGAGACGATTGGTTATTTCGCCCATTTGTCGCCTTCCACACCAGAGAAAACACTCCTCTCCATCGTTGTTAAACCCAATCTTGAAGTGAGTCGAAACACCACAACTCCCGTGAGAAACCACTACCATACACTAGCATGCCATAGTAAGAACACTTGGCCCCAGAGCAGTGGAAAGCCCTATCCATGCAGGACCTCGATAGGCCGTTTGTGGCATTGGGTGGCCTGGTCAACCGCGGAACTTAAGTCGTCTACCTGTCAGTTCAGGGAATCGTAACCCGCCGCAACATCTGGTCACAAGGTAGGTTCCATGACCCCTTCAGTCAACAAAGCTGCGTTCCTTATGCTCCTTACTCAGCCACACAAACTGCCCCTGGGCTTACCTAATTGTGAAGAACAGGCATTATTCTTTTGTGTGAAAAAGGTCTGGGCCCCCCAAGGCTAGAAATACAAGTACCCAAGAGTACAATAGAAGAAACAGAAACAGTAACCAATTAGCGAAATTACTTTAAAATGAGGGCGGAACCATATCGTTCTATGCATTGATGTCCTGACTTGCCTGCTCAGCTTCAGCACAGAGACTGCCTAATACGCCGAGTTACCCTTCAAACATCACTTATCTCCACCGACCCAACTATGATAAATATTCCTTTGATTGTTCCACTCCACTACAGGTACTAATCCTGTATCCGAGTTTCATCCCACCCACCTACGTTCCAGCTCTTCCCACCTATCACCATGAACCCCTGCCACCACTCAGGGCTGAGTCTCTGCGTGCCAATACGTGCGGACCTTTGGAGATGTCATGAAGGCAGCCAAGCCACGCTTCACAAACTGACCGTTAAACACGATGCACCCGGGCAAGATGCGAGGACCGTCACCTTCCCCTCTAGCCCAGAGAGCGTGTGAGGATAATTCTAGCTGCCTGGTGACTCTTGGTATGGTCGTCTGCAACCCCCAGTATGTGGAAATTCAAGAAAACACGATTTACCTGGACAACCTTAGAGCCAGTCGCCTAGCACAGTCTTGCATCGCTGCTGTAGCTAACATCAGATTTAAGCAGCACTCAAACTGTGATCCACAACTTGAAATGCACAACCCCAAACCCCTCGAACAATGGAGTTACCAACGTAGTGGTAATCCAAACCATACGCCCAAACAACTAGATCATAGACTCTCTCTAGACCCGCCCACTAATCTCAGTGACCAGGGGCGGTCCGCAGGACATGAGATGACATGGGAACTTAAACCCACATCACAGTCTGATGGGGAGGCCTCCCTCCAGGACCAAATCGTTAGCTAGGGTGCGCACCGGCTTAGCGCTGCAGGAACACTGCACGACAGACTAGATTCTAAACACTCCCAATTCACAGGTTCGGTTGGGAGTGATGTTTTGTGGTGTGTTCTCAGAATGGACTGGTGGGGGCTTGGGACCCACACCAATCACAGTCAGGGGGTGGTGGCGTGTCATGTGATAATAAATCAAGAAGGTGACTGGGGCCAATAATTCACAGTTGATGGGGATTGGCTGTGTGGGAGCTTGGCTCAGAAGGAGGGCAATGTGGGTTTGGCTTTGGGGACGCAATCGACAGCACCCCAAGGGAGGTTCAGGATAACACTTGTGAACAAGGTGACCAAAGCCAAACGTCAGAGTGGGGGGAAGTCTCAGAATGTACAGATACAGATTGTGTTGATTGGGTACAAGCACAGTCAAGGAGGCCGCCGGTGTGTCAGGACCAACGGATGAGGTGATTTAAAACCACTCAACAGTTTGTGGGAGGTTCTCAGAATGGACCAGGTGGTGATCAGCGATCCCCAATCACAGTCCGGGGAGGTGTCAGGGAACATTGACGAGGTGATATCAAAAGCCAATCACAGTGTGGGGGGAAGGAGCTGGTCCTCAGAATGGACAGTGTGGTGATTGGGACCAATCACAGTCAGGGGACCTTGGTGTCAGGAACATTGCAAGGTGATCAAGCCAACACAGTGTGGGGGAGGTCTGAGATATGGGAAAGTGTTGGTTGATTGGGTATCCCACTCCACCAGTTGGTGGGGGGATGTCCAGGACTCTAACCACGATGATATTGGTGATTTTTAAATACCTCAATCACAGTTTAGGGGGAGGTTTCTCAGAATGGACTTAGTGTGGTTGTATCAAGGATCCAATCAGCCCAGTTCCGGTCTTTTTTTTTTGCGGGGAGGGTTGTTCAGGACATTGACTAAGGTGATCAAAGCCATTCACAGTGTGGGGCGAAAGGGTCTCAGAATGGAGCAGTTTTGTGGTAATGGGACCAATCCATGTCAAGGGTGTCTGTGGCAGGGACCAAGTATGGTATATGGTGATTAATTAAATACTATTCAACAGTTTGGCGGGCGGTTCTCAGATTATGGACAGTGCGGGGATTAGGATCCCAATCACAGTCAGGGCGACCTTCCCGGACGATCCGGTGTCAGGAATATTGACTGAGGGTGATTCAAAAACCAATCACAGTTTTAGGGGGAGCGTTCTCAGATCCATGGACAGTTGTTTTGGTGATTGGGACTATCAAAACAGCGTATGTGTTTGCGGGGATCGGTCTCGTCAGAGAAACCATGAAAGAGGATGATTCACAGCCAATCACAGTGCTGGGGGGAGGTTGCTTCTCCTCAGATATGGATCAGATGTGGTGATTTTGGACCAATAATCACAGTCCTGAGAGGAGGCGGTTCAGGAACGCATTGACGAGGGCGATTCGAAAACCGAGCAAGATGCGACACCCCCACCGCCTTCCGTGGAGAAAGGAGAGAGAGTGTCATCTCAAGAGCAGAGGACAGTGTCGTGGGGATTGGGAACAATCACAGTCCATGTGGGGATTGCCTCGGTGTCAGGAACATAGACGCACTTAAGGTGCATCAAACGGCCTAAATGACACCGTTTAGGGGGATGGTCTCAGAATGGACAGTGTGGTAATTGGGACCACACTGATGAGGGTCACGGACTAGTGAGCCTTAGAAACCAAAACCATAGTCAGAAGGTCTCACAAAACCGAAAATCGTGAGACCAATCACACGGCCAGAGGGGATGGTTACTCAGAAGCACGCAGGGTACCCACTCCTGGTTTGTATATGTATCACTTACACCACTAATTCCTGACGACACCGTTGCATTTTTCAGGGGCCACTATTGAGGAGTCTGCCAAAAAGGGATGTCGAGGTTGGTTCCGCAGGCTGTGGCAGACCTCAACGCCTCAAACCAATGAAATCATTCAGAGAGTACGGATGGGTAACGCATCACCATCTCAGATGCATGTTTGTGGATTGGGGAACAATCCACGTTTCCAAGGCTCAGCTGGCAAGATAGGTAGGGCGTTTCGGGGTAGGGGCTCTTATGGCATGATCTGGTACGGGCCCAGATCACTCTTCCACCGTCCGTTGTTGCTTGAAACGGAGGTATACACTTTCTCAAATCGAGAGAGCTCTAAACAATCGTACCAGGAAATGTGCCGAAATCCTGGAGCAAGCATGAAAGAGAAGTAGGTGGTCTGAAAATGATGGCGAGAGATTTGGCGTTGGTGCTGAAAGCGCAGAAAACATGATGTATGCGTCATGGCACGCAAACCGGTTGGGATAGACAAGTTGAGGAATCCTATAGTCGAATATCAAGGCAGGGGGAGTCCCAATTAAATACGAGCTTATATTTTTTGTTTTTAATTTTTTTGGATCTTATAAAAACCATGGATTTGAAATTCAGATGAATAACGTGCCACAGAGGGTAGAGATAATCTGAGTAGCAGGAAAATGTCTATTATAACAATCGCTAATTATCTCCCCCTAAAGCCTTACTTCTCAAACAATTAAGCCCTTTTTAGAGGGCCACTGAGTCTTTTTCAAAGTGCAGCCACTTTGGGATATCCACTGCTGTTCACAGCGGCCACGGATTGTTTTGGGGGGGAGGGGGGAGACCAGATTTGTGCCCATCCCCTGTCTGCCTTTGCTTTCTTGAACGGCTCTCTAACACACCTTTGTCACTTTGGTACTATCTTGACTAGGCGAACCGCTAGAGGACAGATAACAAACTGTTTCTCCAAGCTCTTATGATAAGACTCGAGCTCAGCGGGGAAGCACCGACGACAAATAACAGTAGCACTTTATCAAACTAGCCGCCTTTCCGTTTCATGGCCACCCGACTATGTGGATAATACACAGGTACGCTGTCGCGACTTACAGCACTCAGAGCACACCGCTTCACCACCCCACCCAACGTTTCCAGTATAGTTTCACCTTTGGATCGGCCCTGAAGGGGACGAGTTAGTCTCGTTTGGTTTAACAGCGGCTGGAGATATGCGATAGATGTTGCTCCAACCACTCGTAACGTTTTTCATTAATGGAGAGATCATAGCGATTGTTGGCAGGCTATTCTGCAGAGGACTGCCATAAATTGAGGGGGTTTGAAGCAGCCGACAAGTGCTTTCAATGATATTCGCTTAATCTTGGCCTAAATCAGTCTGGAGGCACGGCACTGCTTATCCACAGTAAGGAAGGCGGCGTTCTGTTGTAGAGCTCTACCCAACAGACTTCATTCAAAAGCCAAAGTCTCTGCTTTTGATATCCTGCCACCGCAAGAAAAGAAATGAGACTCCTCCGGCAAGCCAAAACGATCTAAATTTCTAAAAACGAAATAACAACGATTCTATATATCTCGACTGATATAATCTTAAGGATCTCCTTCCTTGGAGATTGAAGCCTCATATTTAAAGAAATTAGTTTACTTCTTTTCAAGCGTGCTGGGTTTGCTACTAATATAGAAAATTGTATTTATATATTTAGAATATAGATTCTTTAAATATACACTATTGTTAAAAGAGTAGCCTGCCACCCAGAAAGGAGGTGTGGGATTGCAAGAGGTGCGGTGGGAACGACAGATTAAGCGAGGATCACACTTTACACCTGATAGGGCTCAATATTTATTAATGCTACACAGACAGAGCGACGTAGCGTTGCGTATGGTGTTGGGCCACACATTAGGAATCTGCTCCAACCCCATGTCCGAGGACGTTCTGGTGTGTTGAGTTTAAGCAAACATGGTGGACGGCCGACACCATACTGAGAGACGTGATGAAGATAAAGGTTACCAGGATCAATAAACTGATGATGGGCAGCCCCGCCATGGGTTTGCTAACTCAACACACCCTGACGTGCTCGGCATGGGGTTGCTAGCCTGTATTCCTAATGGGTGGTCCCTGTGATAATTCCATCCCATGCTAGTCTCAAATATCCTCACACAGGATAAAAGTTACTGCAGTGTGGTAGGGTAGTGGGTGGACGGTGGGAGTGACTACCAGGCCTTTCTTGGTACGGTCGGGGACAAACAACCGTTTTGTCATCTTGGTGCTGACCACGGTGCCTTCACATACAGATTGGTTGGTTGACATTGCAGTCTTTGGTGATGTTGACGTTGGCAGTCGTTCTAACAGTCTGTTGTAGTCCTGGGTGGTGCAGCCATCTGCCAATAGTGCCGGCACGAACAGGATGGCTAATGGAGGACATTAGTGCTCACTAGATCCCGTAATCGTGACTGTGGTCAGCCAGCTATAGCAATAAAGCTAGTCATAGCTTACCTCATAGGCACACGGCGCCTGCCTGCGCCGATGCGAGAAAACTTGGACGACAAACTTTGAATCATTCACAGGTCTCACCCACCAAACGTCGAAACCTTCCCAGCCAGTTTCCTTCCTGTAGATTGATTCCTCTGGGTGCGGCTTATTTGTGCAGCTAATATTCTAATGTAATTTCTATAATCTTCTATAATTTTCGCTTGCCCAGATGTCACCGTTGTGTGCCACTAGGTCTGTAGGTAAGAGGAGATCTCCTCCGCCTGAGGAAAAATAACCTCACGTCTCTTTCCCTCTCGTTCTAGCGCGCCGCCAGTAGCCTATACCCTTTTTGGGAAACTTTTAACACCGTGGGAGAGTTACTGTATTTGAACGTGACCAACTCCGGTGATATAGCGTCAAAGACATTGACACATGGCCGAGCACACAGCCTCGTCAATAATATTGGCTTCAGCTCCTCCAGGATGCCGCTGGTGTGGGGAAAGACTTGAAACAGTTGGGCAATTTAATGAACTGCATTAAAGATGCTAGCAGATAAAAGAAAAACCTGGCAACCGTTGTTTAGTTATTTTCTTTGTTCTGTACACCAATGTGAATGAAAGTGCAATCCCGTGAATCCCTGATTTGATTCGTTAGAATGGATATTGAGGGTCGACCTGACATTGGGGATCCCACTGAGCCTTTTTTAGAAAAAAAACCAAAAAATAAGTTGCATCAATGGCATTATCTCTATAACTCATTACATCTACCAGTCAAACATTTAGGACACACCCAGCTCAACGGATGTAGTTGGCTGATGTTAAAAGACTCTAGGACTCTACAGTCGTATCACTGAAGCAGCCTCCACCTGAGAGAGAGTGCTGAAACCAGTCCATATCCTGATACACCACATCTACTCCTAATGTACAGCAGTATGATACTCCTCACATATCTCGTCCACCTCTAATATATATTTTAGTGGTGTAAGGTGTAAAAACTTTGATCTCTTTTTCTGAAACAGTGTTTGTAATGTAAGAAGCTCTAGTTGGCTCCTTTCAGGTTAGTGATAAAGTCATGAATGGGACGGGGCCGACCAATAGAATCGCTCGCAAACATGATTAGGTAATAAACCTTGTTCTATCAGCTCCAGCTGCCAGGGGTAAGAAAAGCGCTGGTTCAAAAAGCTACAGGCTCTCGGAGGAGGGTTGTAAGTGTGGACGGTATAAATTCCATCAGTGGTATTGTTTATAGTTGATGTTCTTCAAACACTCACCTTCTCCGAGTACGCTGTGTCCTGAAACATTTTGTGGCCTGTAGTGTAAGGCAAAGCATAGACAATAGTTTGTCAGTGCGCTATTTAGCTTCTTTGTTAGGTCTAGCACTGCAGCTAGCAGGCTAGGAACTATGGTGTTAGGTCTTGAGCCCGAAAGGACATGCTTTTATATTACATAACTTGGTGATTTGAAGCTGGTAAGCATTAGCTTTTTGTTTCACTATTAATGTCGCAGCCGAACAGTTAAAAGCGAGTCCACTTGAGCGGTAAATTGTGGAGTCATTCGCATTTCAGCCTACATAAAGATAATTCTTTTAAACTTTATTCCCAAGCTTGGTGTGTGCTGATAGGTGTGTCTCTATAAATCAAATGCGATTACAAAACTGACCCATCGTAAGTGTCTAGCCAAGGATTAATGCTGTGAAAAAATGCTTTTACTAGATTTCGACGCTAACTGCTTTAATATACTATATATATTCTAATATATACATTGCTAAAGTTAATATAAACGACCATGTAATTTTGACATGAGTGACTGTGTGGGGTGGGGGATTCAGAGGGATAAAATACCGAGGAAGCATCAGTCTAGTTCTTTTTTCTTCATGACGTTGGAATGTGTTGAGGTAGTCTGCTTGTTCAATCGCTCTCTATTTCTCGTAATATCATTTAGCGTTTAGTATTTGACCAACATAAGCGAAAATACATGTACACTTGACTCTGGTTGACTCCACTGAAATATAGAAGCAGTGTTTGCACTTTGGTGGTGCCAAATCCATTAATTTTCTGATGCTCTGTGCGTGCTATGGAGCTAAACACAGCCTGTGGCCTGCAACTCAGCCAACAGAAAGCTATGCTAGCTAGACAGTACATAGGCTTGATGGCAATCGCTTATTGTATAATAGTCACAAGCACTGTGTAGCCTGGAGATTTTCATGTGTACGTAACCCGCACCCATATAGAGCCTAAAAAAGCATACTGGTTTAATCGGCAGTGGATCTGGGGGCGATTGCCGCTGGTCTCGAATGCTGTCTGTCTGGGTGCGAAAAAAACTCCTTGTGCCAGAATAAACCGGAGCAGGATTCCGTCTAGTTTCTGCTAATTGAAGCACACGCAGACATGGGCTCACGAGAGAGCCCGGGGCTGGGTTACATCAGGAAACAGGAAACATGGACACATCGGTGCCTGAGTCTCTCCTCCATTCTGCTAAAGGAATACTATTAATCTTTAGAGGAAGTCGGTGGAGCTGCAGCAGATTTCAGTGAACATGAGAACACATGACTTTTCTGATTTGGTGGTCAGTGCCGTTTGTCATTGTCATCAATTGCATAAACTGGTGATTTGTAATGTTGAATTCAGGCCTAGTGATATCGACTCAACCGCGTGGTGTCGCTAAACACTTGCTAAGAGTTTCCTCTCTGACTCTCAGAGAATGCTTTGGGTTGGTCAGACTGTTTGTGGTTCAGCGTCCATCAATTGTCGGTTTCTGTTTATGGCATGTGTCCTTTATTTTTATTCGGCTATTGGGTTGATTACTATCTTTCGGGTGTTTGCTAGCAACATTATAAAGCAACCCAGCAACATTAAGCTTTAGCATTAGTGGGCATCGCACTAGGGTGGCCACATGTCTGGCTTTAGCTGGATCCGTCCTCCGTTTGGGGGTTAAGAAAAGTGGGTACATGGCTGTTCAATAAAGCCTTATCCCTCATATCTTCCAGGAACTAGGTCAAGCTCAAAACTGTAAATATACCCCACGTAAAACCTACCCTTTAGATCTATACAGTGCTACACGCGATGGGATTGTTACTGAGGACATCTGTTGAATTGCGTCACTGAATTCTCGATTTACGTCACCTGCACTGGCTACCTAGTGACTTCTATTAGGACTCACAGGGTCCCTGAGGAGCACATGCTCTTCTCAGAACCAAAGGTAATCTTCCAGCGAGGCTTCTGTGCTTTTCAGCCTCACCTCTGTATGGCCCGACGTTAATACGGGACCCACGCGAGCCATGTTATGGCTGACCCACGCAATCTAATGGACAAGACTGCATAGCCTAACTACACTCCCCGATTCTTAGGGGCCCATCTTTCTCACGTCTGCCGCTCGTGTAGAGGCTCCTCGGGAGCCTCCTTCCGTGGTTTCGGCCCTCCGCTCTGTGTTTGTTTGACGATCCCCCCTTTGAAAGGGGCCTGTAGTACAGGTGTACATGTGTTATGGTTCAGCTTGAGTGTGATGCTTGCGACCATTCCCAGAGTGTGATTCCGGACCTTGTTAAAACATTCCTCATTTATTTAAAATTTAAACATCTGTTAGCTTCCTGCAGTGATACGCTACTGTGCTTTTTTTGTTTTTTCCTTCCGCCCCCCCCCCTCCCCTTTATTTTTCATGCGCAAAAGACCCATCAACCTCATCACTGTGTGGATCTGCTCAAGCTTGGAATATAACATCCAAATTAGACTCGTAGCTTGTGTGTCGCTTTATGCACAATTTTCATGATAAACCAAACAATTGTTTGGAATTCAGCGTTGCAGGTGTCTGTGTATATGCATATTACTGGGTATGTTAATTGAGCAGAAACATATTGAATATACCCCCCGCCCCTGTGCCGCACAGACGTGCTTAGGCAGGTCGCCGCTAGCAACTGGTTAAAGCCATTTATCTACAGCAGTAAGCAGAGCTGCTTACAGTGAAAAACCACCATATAATATTGGAAATCACGGCAAAGCGAAACATAATGTTACAGTAGGGAGTGCAACTTGTTAATGTATCCTGGCTTGAAGGATGCCGTTAGAAGGATATGTCTGGGTGCTCTTGTCCAGCTCAACTGCGTTGCATAGGATGTTTCAGCTCCATCACCAGCACACCTGATGATTTCATTTCATGCAGAGCACTGACCTGAAAAACGGGGTAACTTTAGCCTATATACACGGGCCCCTCAAGGAGGAAGCCCACACTGACAGGACATAAACACACAATGTAAACACAAATAGGATGCAGTAGGAAGTAAGATTGAGCACCTTTAGTGTCCTACGCATAAATAAAAATGAGCAGTCTTCTCACTTTAAGGTGGTAGTAACTTCAAGGCTCCTGCCAGCTGGACTGCACACGAGGATGATGGTGTAATAAATAAATACGTACTGTGGGTGGATGTGAGCGTCCATACAGATTGAGGAAGAGGTGATACAAGCAGCCAGTTAATGTCTCATTCCGTGTGTGGGAAAATGGCTCTAAAGGAGGTCATTGCATTTATGGCATGGCCAAGAGCCATAGTGTGAAGGAAGATAGGCTGAATCTGCAAGGTGTATGAAAGCAACGTCAGAACGGGATATTACAGCAGTGGTATGAAAATCCCGTTCTACATGGGAACCTTTCTTCTTCGGCAATCATACCGAGAGAACGACACCCACCCCAATCATTCTGCGCACTCAACGGAATGAAAATTGACCTGTGATGGCAGAATGAAACTTGTCCAAAATGTGCCAAATGTCCATGTCATTCGTTGATCATAGAAGGTATGTTTAAATCTATTGAGTGACTATTTTTTTGTCGGTCGTGAGCTCATGTTTTTAATATTTCACACACCATAGGACGCAGCAGCCAAAACATTTATAACACCACAGTCAGTCTTTCTAAACACTATTATATATGGAAAATCAAAGGACAAGGAAACATATACAAGTAGAGAGGTCCACTGCGTATCCTAGCTTGAAGGGACGCAGTTTAGAAGACGATGGGCGGGCACTTTAAAGGTCCTGATTAAAATGAGTCTCCATTTAAGGTTACAGGTAGTAACTTCAGGCTCCTGCTAGATGGCACTGCACGAGGATGATGGGGCTATTATAAATCCCTGTCGGTGGTGAGGTCGTAAAGGGATCCATTAGACTTGCAGAAGAGTGAGTTGGTCAGTGCTGGTCTCGTTGCATGTGTGTGGAAAAGGCTCCAGAGCAGATGTTACATATGATTGGCTAAAAGGAGGGACTGCATGTGGGCGTGGTCAAAACAACCATAGTGTGAAGGAAGTCAGCATGAATTCGGGCAGGTGTATGGAAGCGATACGATTACAAAATATACATGGGTCATACGGGTCTACCAGTGGCTAAAATCCCAGTCTACAAGGAATTCTCTTCATGCCAGGGAAGGCATCCACCAAATCTGGCCCAACTATGCAATTCTGTGATGCAAGAGACTTGATCCAGAGGCTTGTCCAATACATGCCAAATTCAGTCATTCGTGCTCATGGAGGTATTACATTCTTTTGAGTGACTTTTTTTTTGTCGGGTGAGCTCATGTTTTTAATGTTTCACCCACCATAAGACGCAACAGCAAAACATTTATAGCACCACAGTCTTTCTAAAAATTATATATATGGAAATCACGGCAAGGAAACATATACAGTAGAGAGTCACTGGTATCCTGGCTTGAAGGATGCAGTTAGAAGAAGATATGTCTGGGTCCTGATGTTGCTGCTCTCCAGGCATTGCTCAGGTCTGTTCAGCTCCATCACCAGCACACCTGATTTCATTTAATGAAGCACTGATTAGATGAACTGGGTAACTGTATATACCGGGCCCCCTCAAGGAGAAGCCCACTGACAGACATAAACACAATGTATTATTCATTTGCATTTCATCAGCGATTGCGCAATACACAACACTGCTGTGATCTATTGTTCTCAGTACACATGTTCAGTCCGCTAACTCATCCCACAGTTACCAGATATTCACACTGTGTAGCCCGATGGTCTACTTACATACAGTTTTTTGATCCGACATACGTTTTTATAAAAATTCGTTAAATTCCGAATTTTTTTCCAATTAGGAATGAATGGGCTGGAAAGCCCATGCCCATCTACTGTACTTCTGCTGAACTGACAGATTCCATTTCACATACTATCGCAGTGCAGACCCCCAAGCACAAATTCAAAGCGGGTCTGACTTGTCTGCTGGTCTTCGTTTTCCCCATCACTCTTTCCTGCTATAGAGTTCCATTCCATAATGTTTTCTTTACCCTGCAGCCACCTAACTGCATGTACTCACTCAGAACCTATGCCAAAACTAATCCACAGCCATACTGACTCACTCTGCTCTGTGTGTCGTTTATTCATCCCTCGTTCCTTCTATAGGTAGTACAGTGCAGTGAATGTCTTGATCCATGTGTGGGAAATGGACCTGGACCTGGTAATGATTGGCTAAAAGGAGCGACTGAGCATGTGGGCGTGGCCAAAGACCATAGTGTGAAGGAAGTAGCTGAATCTGCAGGTGTATGGAAGCGTACGGTCATACTGGTCTACCAGCAGTGGCTAAAATCCCAAGATACCCACCAAATCCGGCCCTACTGCACAATTCTTTGATGCAAGATTGTCTAAACATTTGCATTTATGGCATTTAGCTGAAATATGGAAATACATGTGGCTACACATTTCCCATTTCAGAGTGATGTTCTTTCACAATAGCGTCGATGTGCTCAAATATCATTTTGAGATATCCTAAAATATCTCAGAACTCCGTAACGGCTTTGCAACAAAACTTTGCATTACCAAATATACCAACACAGTTACAGAATGCCGCAGATTTGAATTTGTCAAACTGCTAATCCCGTAGGATCATCTGTTCGGAGCGAGTAAATATTTAGCCTCCAGTTTTGCCAAAGCGATTAAGATTTGCAGCTTGTTTGTAAAGCAGGAGCTGTTCTCTTAGTTTAGGTTGGCAGACGCGGCGAGCGGCTCGGGGAACGGCGCTTTCGGATTGTGTTTCTGGGTGACAGATGTAAATTTCAGAGCTCAGCCAATTTGTCAGGAAAAGAGATTATTCCTGACTAGAGCGCTACTGGCACTGTGCACGCCCCTTGCCGTATCCCGGTATGTCAACACTAGGAGTTGGGGTCCGAGCCAAGGGAGGAAAAGGAAAACATCAGAAGTACGTGATTATTCCGGACCTGTGATCTAGAAGGATATACGGTCTGTTTGATTCCTCCCGCGGGAATTTCGCATGTCACTGCCGCCGCATCCGAGCGAGTAATTTGTCTGTGAGATAAACCGGAATTCTTCGTAATCAGAACTCGGTGGGAGACCTCGGTACACTCTGTGTCAGCTCCCCTGCCAAACAAAAGAAAGAGAGGGTGCCAGGAAACCTTTCTTTCAATTTGGAGGTGTCAGTATTTCATTTATTTATTTATTTGCTCCTCCGTACACGCATGCACTGGCAGCTCCGCGTGGCCAGATTGGTGCCCGTGCTGTCAACTCCCTGTAGTGCATGTGCACGTGTGTGTGTGTCTGCGAGAGAGAGGAAGATGGAGGAAGAGCTGCCGCGGGATGCTTTCCCATCAGCAGCCTGTCTGATCTCTAAACTGGCTCTGACGGCTTCCCTTTGCACTCACACCAGTAATTACGATATGCTTTTACATAGATGCACCTTGTTTTGTCCTTTTCAGGGAGCTGCCAGCAGGCTCTCTGTGGGCCTATAGAAAAGGTCAGCCCATGGTGAAGGATGGCCTGTGAATTGACAAGGCCTCCAGCTTGCCGGCATCATAGAACACAGCTCCGTTTTCATACACGTCATTGCTGGAGAGCCTTAAAGCCGGTCTAGTCTAGCAGAGAATGAACCAGTGATGAGAAATCAATCCAACCTGGGCAGGTTCGTTAATGTACCCTAGCGCTGGAGATCAGCTATGGCATCTGCAGTGTCTTCTAGCAGAGAATTAACCAGACGTTTAGTGTTGTAACTGTAGTTGTTCGTTAAGCTCTGACATTTAGCCGGCTTCCACTAACATGGTGCCGGTGCCAAAATCTCAAACCGTTAATGCCGCCATTTTCCAAAGGAAGAGAAAAGTAGAAAGAGTGGAAATATGATTTTGGAGATGATACACAACACAAGACAAAGCCTGAACAGATCTCCTATATCCCATTTGTAGCTCACCGATGCCGGTACTGGTGCCAAAATCTCACGGCTCTGCACTTTTCCACCGCAAAGAAAAAAAAACTGTGGCCGGCAAAATCAGGGTTGTTCCATGAACTTACTGGTCTGGAGCTGTGGAACCTTTGACCCAAGTGGTAAAAGGCCTTGGCGATACTATCAGCACAAAAGTTGTTAATGCCGCCATGACTAGGGTTGCCACCTTTCAGAATTGCAAATAAAGGATGGGGGGGCGGGGTGGGGTGGTATGGTCATGTTTGAGTGACATGTGTTCGAAATTGTGTCACGTATTTGAGCTGATTCCGGGGGTGTGGTGGGGGTCTTGTTTGGGGGAGCATGTGATCAATCATGTGTGACACACGTGTTTATCGGATATTTACGATAATACAGAACACAGCGCGTCCCGTATTTTGAGTCCAGGGGGTGGGGTGATTGTGATCATTCATGTGTGTGTGACAGACATGTATATCGAACATTTATGGAAATACAGAACAAATTCACAGACATTTGTGGAAATACGGAACAAATTTGTGGACATTTACGGAAATACGGAACAAATTTACGGACATTTACGGAAATACGGAACACATTTATGGACATTTACGGAAATACGGAACACATTTACGGACATTTACGGAAATACGGAACACATTTACGGACATTTACGGAAATACGGAAACAAATTTACGGACATTTACGGAAATACGGAACAAATTGCGTCCCGTATTGGTTTAATACGGGACGCAACATTTAATTGCCGAATAAAGGACGATTCTGTATTTTACGGGACGTGTGGCAACCCTAGCCATGACCTTGCTGGTCTGGAACCGTGAAACTTGTGACACAACTGACAAAGCAGTTAGATACTGCCGCCACAACTAACGTTGGTGACACCACCGGGTTTGATGGATCCTGGGAACCAGCACCAGCCCTGGCAAAACCACCGGCACTTTGTTGGTGAAATAGATTGAACTGTATTCATAAGTTCGCTGATTGAGTTTTAGGCTTAGATTAAAACTACAGTACATTTTGGGTGGTTTTAATAATGACATGCCTCATGTACAGTCGGCCAGGGTGAAGAACCTCTTCAAGCCTCTGAGCACTTATACTTACTTAACATTGCCATTTGGTACAGGCTTACAGAATGATGCTACCATATGAGATGCCAGTGAAAATAATTCTACTACACGCTTAAATAAAGGTGCCAAAAAGGCTGTTTGGAGCGCTGCCAAGCTGACTTTTCTGCGGATGGCTTTTTAAAGGACTGCTTTGTCTTATAACGGCTCTAGGCTTTTCTTAAAACCGTAAATCTGAGCCAAAAACCGTTTAAGAGATAGACCTGCTGTAAGGATCACTTTGGTCAGGTCCAAGACTATGACTAGTTAAAGTTAAGAGTCAAGACTGATTCCAGATGAGAGCGAGACTGAATTGAGATCAAGACCCCAAAGATAACCACACTTAAAGGTCTTCCGGTTGAAGTTTCATTTTGTTTTTGGATTGTTTGGTTGGGTCATTTAAAAGCAGTTGATGTTCCACAGATTCAGTTGGAACAACAGCATGAACACCTAACATTCAAGATTACTTTCAGTTCAGTTCCACTTTGTCATTATACCAATACAGGGTTATACAGTATAATGAACCACAGGCTAATCAGGCTAGTTCTCCACCTGTGTGATTAAAAATAGAGATAAATAAACATTGGTCAAAGACAAAACCACAAAAACCCAAGTCAGTATGTGCACAGACAAAGACGTGCATGAGCAAACAGATGCACACGGCAGCTAGCATTAATATGAAGTAGAGCAAAATACAGCCTAAGTGTATTAAGTTCAGTGTGTTGAGGTTGCCAGGTGTTCAAATGAAGCAGTGGCTTAAGGTGTAGATGGATATACAGCAGTGAAAGTGCAGGTAGTGAATATAGCAGCTTATGTTCAGGTACACAGCTTAAACAGTCAGCCGGGACCCAGCTCAAATGTTCAGTGTAGATAGGGCGGTCCAGTTAGGGACGTCCCGTTTTTCAGCTCCCTATTAGACCAGACCAGACTCTTTTCGGGATGAACTATTTAATATATTCACACACAAACAATATTATGTCCATGTCAAAAGACATGCCTTGCATTTCATTTGCTTAACAAGGTCATGTGACATCATAACTCTAAATCTTAGTCAATTAGTAAGCTCCCGTCTGATGTCATACATTCCACCCAGTCATTTATATGGAAGACCGGTTCTGCCCCTTTGAAAGGTCATACAGCATCTCATAAATATGACTTACTATCTCATAAATATGACTTACTATTTCATAATTATGACTTACTGTCTCATAATTATGACTTTGCATCTCATATCTATTACTTGCTAACTCATAATTATGACTTTCTGTCTCATAATTATGACTTACTGTCTCATAATTATGATTTGCATCTCATAATTATTACTTACTATCTTATAATTACGACTTACTATCTTATACTTATGACTTACTATCTCATAATTATGACTTACCATCTCATAATTATGACTTACTATCTCATAATTATGACTTACTATCTTATAATTTTGACTTTCCCATAATTATGACTTACTATCTCATAATTATGACTTACCATCTCATAATTATTACTTACCATCTCATAATTACGACTTACTATCTCATAATTATGACTTACCATCTCATAATTATGACTTACTGTCTCATAATTATGACTTACTATCTTATAATTATGACTTACTATCTCATAATTATGACTTACTATCTCATAATTATGATTTACCGTCTCATAATTATGACTTTGCATCTCATAATTATGACTTACTATCTTATAATTATGACTTACTGTCTCATAATTATGACTTACTGTCTCATAATTATGAATTACTATCTCATAATTATGACTTAGCATTTCATAGTTATTACTTACCATCTCATAATTGACTTACTATCTCATAATTATGACTTACCGTCTCATAATTATGACTTTGCATCTCATAATTATTACTTACTATCTTATAACTACGACTTACTATCTCATAATTATGACTTACTATCTCATAGTTATTACTTACTGTCTTATACTTATGATTTACTATCTCATAATTATGACTTACCATCTCATAATTATGACTTACTATCTCATAATTATGACTTTGCATCTCATAATTATTACTTACTATATTATAATTATGACTTACTGTCTCATAATTATGACTTACTATCTCATAATTATGACTTAGCATCTCATAGTTATTACTTACTATCTTATAACTATGACTTACTATATCATAATTATGACTTACTATCTCATAATTATGACTTACTATATGGCCTTATTTTTCCTGAAGTGGCCGAAATAGGCTTCCATAAATGTATGTATTATATAGGTTATGATTTTAATTATATTCTGTTCTAGTATGGTGCCCAAAACCGCGCCCCCCCCACCCCAGCTTTTATTATGTTCTCCTTTTTGGGGTTATGACAGTGGCCACCCTAAGTATCCAGTCAAAGTGCTAGGAGTCCAGGAGAACGATGCTACGTCGGCACCTGAAAGCAGCAGAAGATGAACATAAGGTGAAGACAGGTGGCAGGTGACTGCGATTAGCCTGAGGACTGAATGCATGATTGACGTAGCATTAGTGTCTTCCAGGGAGAACCTGCACTAAAGCTTCCATTTCCTTATGCCACCACTGGCAGAATGGCACAGCAACCCTTATTTTAAGGGTGTAGACGGAGGTCAGTCATTAGGTCACTCACTTGTACCCACTCACAGAAACCTGGAGCATTCTCTGTTGAGTCATTTTCAGCACTCTGAACTGCGGTTCTACTGCGGTTCTACCCCCTGCTCTGATGTCTCTGCTTGACTAATTGAGAATCCTCTTTGTTTAACTGGAGTACTTACTCACTGCGCCGAAGCCCACCAATTTCGGGTATAATGAGGCCGGGCTGCAGGTGACATGATTGAGAGCAGCCCAAAAATGGATCAAATGGTGGTTGGAGTCTCGTCTGTTGTTGACTTCTCCTCCATCAAGTCCTCAATTACGTCTAAGCGTCTCCAGGCTGATTTGTTTTTCCACACTGCTGCATGAAGCGGGAAGTCCGTGGGAACTTCTGAGGCTATTCCGTTTGAAGTTGTGTGGAGGTGGGGGAGCAGTGAGTCTCTGCTCTCTCGGCGCGGAACTTTTGAGGGGAAGAAGATGGGATAAACGGCGGGGCTGACTAGATCGATATTCGCAGGCATGTGCCGAGGAGCGTCTGCAGAATAACGTTTATGAGCCACTCTGGAATTGTGGGAAGCGTTTGAGTCCCTGCGCTGCTGTCTGCAGTCCAGCGGGCTATAAAATCAAGACACTGCCTCCCTCCCTGCAGGAAACCGCCATGTTCGCGCCGTGCTGGGACCGGCGGCCAGTGTTCTGAATGGCTTTTACGGAGTGTGTAGAGACGGTCTCTAAACCTTCTCGGAGCTAATTTTAGTGGCAGCTGTTGGTGGATGCAGGAGCGTAACTTAGCAACTAATTCAAAAGAAGAAGATGGTAATCTTGCAGAATGCAGCTTTATGGAATTCTCCAGTGGTGTGCTGCAGTGGGCTGTTCGTGGTGCCCGCTGTCGTCGTCCTGTGATAATGATAATATGGTGGCCTATGAAGTGTGAGGGATGTGTTATGTCATGGCTCGGCTCAGGTCAGAGGTGTAGATATGTGATCTGAATCGGATGAACATGGAACGTGAAATCTCACATGTTCGGTACTGTGTGGAGGTAGAGCCGGAACACCGCCAGCTAAACGAGGCCGGCAGTGCGGAAAGTTTCAGCTGGCTTTCCTGCTGTTTGTCTTTGTGTTTTTTTATGAGATTCTGTAATTATGTTTATTTGGTGAAGATTTCAGAAATGTCCTGATTTTTAAGCAAGTTTTGAGATTATTTAACTTATTCTGGGTGTCTTTCTTGGTTTAAGTGATCTCAGTAATCCAATTTCAGCTTCAAACTGTCAGTGAATTATTCCATAGATTTGCCCACATAGTGGAAAAGATAGATAGATAGATAGATAGACAGACAGACAGACAGACAGACAGACAGACAGACAGACAGACAGACAGATAGATAGATAGATAGATAGAGAGACAGACAGACAGACAGACATATAGATAGACATATGGACAGATAGACAGACAGACAGAAAGATAGACAGACAGACAGACAGACAGACAGACAGACAAACAGACGGATAGATAGACAGACAGATAGATAGATAGATAGATAGATAGATAGATAGATAGATAGATAGATAGATAGATAGATAGATAGATAGATAGATAGGCAGACTGACAGACAGACAGACAGACAGACGGACGGACGGACGGACGGACGGATGGATGGATAGATAGATAGATGGATGGATGGATGGATGAGATTGCTGAGACCCGAGATGACAGAATGTGTTTAGAGCACCATCTCCAATCTACAGAAAGAACATTCTGGGAACCAACAGAACCAACAACGTCCTGCTGAAAACTGGCAGTGTGTATTGACTGCTTACAAGCAAGAGTGAATCATTTCAATACAAAAAATTATATCCTGGCTTGTAAAACTGTGTTATATCTTATTATTTTTAATTAATTCATTAATCAGATTCATTCCAGAGATTTTTATTTGCTTTAAACGATTTTAGTAAGGCAAACGTTCAAAGTATATCCAGAGATAATTTAGCTTGTTTAAGGCATGCTTCTTGGTATACATAAAATTATCTGTCAGAATAATGAGAAAAAAAGCAAAAAAAGAAAGAAAAGATATATCAACTAGATATCAGATATTTTACTTGCTAAATTTTACTTACATAATTTTTCACTGTACAGGCAGATAATTCAGGCCTGTTTCAAGCTAATTTCTTAAAGTAAGCAAATTTAGAATTGTAATTCGTTTTTGTCAATGTCAAAATTGTATTTGTATGTCGAAAAATATGTTGAAATTTTGAAAAACGCGCATTCAGTTAAGTAGAATAAACTTATATCTAGCTGGTATAATGGAAAATTTCAGATTTCAGAAATGTTCTGATTTTTAGGCAAGTTTTAAGATTATGTAACTTGGCAAGTAAAATTAAAGTTGGCAGATAATTGTATTTATTTTAAGAAATGTGCTGGAAACAAGCCAAACTATCTGCCAATTGCTAAAATTACCAAGATCTCATTATGGTTGCAGGGGAATCGTCTGTATATGGTTAATGGTTGACTTTGATTCAAAATGTTCTGTTCTAAAGAAGCCTGCCCGAGTCAGAACCTTTGGGAATAAGAACCAGGGTCTGTATTACAGAGGCAGGATTACAGGTAGGATCAAATTCAGGACAGCAACTTTTGCACAATAGTAATTCCCAACTTCACGATGTTATCCGAACTCCAGTGAAATCAAAGTCCTGGTACAGAGGCATGCTATCTAGACCAAAGTTCCTAAAGACTGTCCTACTTTGCTCCAACCCCAGCAGCCCTAATTCTTGCTTTAACCTTCTGTTTCTACTGTTTGCCATTCTACTGAAAATGCAATGCTATCTTTTTTAGGCAGTCGTGACAGGCAGCATAACAAGTTCACTACAACCGGCGTAATGGCGTTACATTTATTCATACTGCGAAACGGTGGTTTGACTTGTGAGAGTGATGTTTTCTTACCTCTAAATCTGCAGTTAAAAAAATCCCAGACACAGTGAAGACACATTCGCCCCCATCCCCACTTATTACCTGCATGCGTTAATGTCGGAGAAAGCTTCTAATAAAACACTGCAGCGATGGTGGTGAATAATGAGGAGACAGTGCTGAATGTGTTTGGCTGTTTATTAGGAGCAATGACGTTAGTGCGGCTCGTACACCAGCTAAAGCTTCGGAAAAAAATGGAACCTGAGAGCGATGCTGCCCCGTTAAACAGCAGCACAATATATTCAGTAGAAGTTTTCCCAGCTTCCAGTTTCTCACACTTTCATTTTGTTTTGACATTTGTTCACATGGGTAACTGCAGCTCTCTGGCTACCTAACCTATACCTTTAAATCTGTATTAAATAACTTAAAAAAAAAAAAAATAATAATAATCTTAAAATGAGCTTTCAACAAGTTCAGGATATACCAACATTAAATATTACATTTAAAATATAAAACTTGCACATTCAGTTAAGTATGTACTGCAAGCAAAATGATCTCATGTCTGGTTGATTCATCTTAAATTTCTTATTTTGAAGCTAGGTTCAAGATTATTAAACTTTTAGTAAGCTACAATTTCTCACTAAATTGGTTATTTTAAGAAACATTCTTGAAACTTATTGGGCAAATGATCTGTCTATGAGGTGAAAAGAATTGGCTTAATAAGACCACTTAAAACAAGACATAAAAACACCTTGAAAAAGTTCAATAATCTTAAAATTAGCTTAAAACAATTTTAAAATGAAAAATTTTAGATATTTAAAATAGATATAAGATCATTTTACTTGCCAAGATCTCATTTTTTGTACTGTGTCCACATTTTTTAAGTGGCAGTGTATCATTTTACACATTTCATTTAGTTTTGACATTTTTTCACATGGATAACTACAGCTGTCTGGCTACCTAACCTATACCTTTAAATCTGTATTAAATGACTTAAAATTAAATAAAAATTAAATAAAATCTTTTTGGTGTCATTTAAAATAACACTTACCTTGTTCTAACAAGATGGAAAAAATATAGTAGGTGATGTAAACCACTTGTTGGATGACATCTCAAATTTTTCTCTAAAGGATTTTTTAAATTAAAATACTTATTGGCAATAAATCATTTTATTAGATGGCAAATTTGAGTTAAAATATCTTATTTCTTGTTGACATGTCTGAAACATTCTCATTTTGAAACTGTTGTAAGATTACTGGACTTATTTCCAAACATTTACATGTTTTAAGTGATTTTCGTGAGACAAATTTTCTCACTATATGCAGATAATTTAGCCTGTTTCAGTCTAATTCCTTAAAATAAGACACTTTAGAATTCTAATTAGCTTACAACAATCTCAATCTCAAGTGATTTCATATTATCATTTTGTTGGCGAAGATCACATTTTTTTTTGTAGTGTTTATGTCTATATATATTTGTGATTTTGGAAAGTGTTGATTCAGTTGGGTGTGAGCTGCAAAAAGTATTTCTTGGCAAGTAAAATTAACTTGCATTTAATTGATATTTTAAGAAATTTCAGATTTCAGAAATTTTCAGATTTTTAAGACAGTTTTAAGATTATTCACTTCATTTCTGGGTGTTACCGTGAGTTCAGCAATCTAAATTTTCTCTCCATGTTGGCAGATAATTGTGTTTATTTTAAAAAACATGCTGGAAACAAGCCAAATTATCTGCCCATAAGGTGAAAAATTTGGCTTACTTAAATATAAAAAGATAAATAATCTTAAAATGAGCTTCCAACTATTTTAAAATATACCAACTTTAAATATTACATTTAAAATATAAAAATCATCCAGATCATTTTATTTTACAAGATGTTATTTTTTGTAGTGTTTATGTCAAAATGTGTATTTGAAACTTTGAAAAGTATGTCAGTTAAGTATGTACTGCAGGCAAAATGATCTCATATCTGGTTGATTCATCTTATTTTATTATATTGTTTATTTTGAAAATTAGTTTAAGCTAGGTTTCAGATTATGCAACTTAATTTGTGGGTGTTACTTTCTGGTTTTAAGTGATTTTAGTAAGCTACAATTTCTTTCTAAATTGGTTATTTTAAGAAACATGCTTGAAACTTATTGGCCAAATGATCTGCCTATAAGTTGAAAAAAATTGGCTTAATAAGATCACTTAAAACACCTTGAAAAAAGTTCAATATTCTTAAAATTAGCTTAAAACAAATCTTAAATAGAAAATTTAAGACATATCAAACAAATATAAGATCATTTTACTTGCCAAGATCTCATTTTTTGTAGTATGTCCACATTTTTGAGTGGCAGTGTATCGTTTTACACATTTCCATACACCCCAGGACCACCACCCCCAGCGGCGTTCCTTCCTTCCCCAGAGCTCTCTGTCCTGCACTGTACTACTGGTTGAATCTTATAAACCCCAACTGTACCATCATATCCCCTCCCATGTGGAGCCTTGGTCTTCATCTCCTAAATGCCCCCCCAAGTAAACGGCAGCCTTGCTGAGAAATAGCCACAATCCAATTATCCAGCTTCTAATCAATGGGGGAGGGGGGGTCTCCAGCAGCGAGGCTGACATTTGTAATAAAGCAGCGATATGACGGCATTCTGCAGCTGACAGCTGGGTAAGACCCTGCTGCCGGGGCTTGATGGCTCCTTAGAGGAACTTGGCTTTGCAAATGGGTTCGTTTGGCATCCCTTCAATGGACAAACTGGTGCTTTCAGAGTCGTTCCCATGAATGACGGAGGACGATTTCCTTTATCTGGGGGTTTTGAAAGTGGTCAAACGCCACAAGGGCAGAACGTCTCTATTGGGCCTCACGGGAGAGGCAATGGACTTCCTGCTCCCGCAGAGAGCTGTCCGCTTGAGCTGGGAGTCTGAACTTGGCCAGACCGTCGGAAATGATTATAACTCAGCAGCGGGCTCCAAACATTCACCAGCAGCCAGCAGCGGAGTGGGGAAAAAACAGACTGGTCTTCAGATTGGATAATTGGATAAATGAAGATAGCTCTGAGGAATAAACCCATATTTGAGGCAACACAGGACCAGAAGCTGATACAGTCTCCTGTTGATGTACAGCTACAGCAGTAAACGGAGCCACAGCATGTGAAGAACTGCCAGCCCTTGTTCAAAGAAGACGTTTAACCCTGGCGCTAAACCTCGTTCATTAACGAATTAGACTGCAGACACTCTGCCCATCCGACTGTGCCGCGAACGGAGGCATGTTTGACAGCCTTACAAAGCAGTCGGCCGAATAATGAATTGCATTTGCAACAATATGGGCAAGACCCACAGAAAGGCTTCTCCCCTGTACCTGTGTTTTATAGGCTCGTTAAAATATACGGCGGTTCACCCACTTGCCAAAAAGCTCCTCTTGTTCGAAAGTTTTCCACAGCAAAAATAACAGCCCCGGCCTGCATGGCGCTAGTAAGTGCATTAGCATGCCAAGCTCCAAAGTGCAATTGGTTTGCTTGCATTAGTGTTACACCCGCCATCACAAGAGTAGCTGCACCCAGAAGGAGGTGTGGGATCGCTATGCCGTTGGCAAGGAAGATCAAGGTTGCCGGGAACAATAAACGATGATGAATTTAGACTGATATGATCAATATTTATTCAGCTACACATACAGAAGTCTGTCTCTCAGACGTCTCGGCGTGCAGCTGTGTAGATTCCTAATGGTGTCCTGTGATAATCCATCCCATGCAGCTTGAACATCCTCACACAGTTCCTGCAGATGGTGCGGTAGGGGTGGAGGTGGAGGGACACCAGGCCTTCTCGACGTGTGACGACAAACCGTTCATCTTGGTGCTGACCACGGTGCCTCCACACACGGATTTGTTGGTCGCCTCCACCAAGACTAAAGCGGGACTCGTCACTGAAGATGACCCGCTGCCATTCTGAGTCACTCCATGACAGTCTGGTACGACACCACTGCAGTGTTTGGTGACGGTGACGTGGTGTTAAGGGCAGTCGTGGTAACGGTCTGTGTGCATGTAGTCCTGCGTGGTGCAGCCGTCTACCAATGGTGCTGCACTAACAGGCTGACTCATGGAGGACACCACTGCTCAGATTTAAGAAGTTGTAAACTCATTTTAAGATTATTATTATTTTCACAATTTTTATTTCAATTGAAATTTTAGTAAGCCAGGTTTACTCACTGAATTGGCAGATAATGTAAATTATAATGTTAATTAATTGGCAGTAAAAAAAAAAAATAGAATTGCTATACTGATATTGCTATTGATATTGCTGATATTGATATAAGCTCATTTGAAGATTATTTTCACAATTTTAATTTTAATTTGAAATTTAAGCAGGCTGTTGAGTTAGTCAGGTACAGCAATAAGGCCCGCCCTTGCTTACATCACAGGCACGGTCGAGCTTGAAACTTGAATCATCCGTATGTCTCACAATGTCAACCCTACCCACCACTCCTATTGGTTGACTCCTTCCGGGTGCAGCTATTTGTGCAGCTACTTTCGTTGATGATGAGTCGGGATGCGCTTTTGCTTTGCTCCACCCAGGAAACGTTTTTTAAGCCTGCGAGTGGGAAGACCAGAGGAACAAGGTTAAGCGATTTCTTAGGCATGACTTCCTGTTACTGGTGGTGTTATTGTGTTAGCTCGCTTACCCGTCCCTGTCTTTGTCTTCGCCACCTCCCGTGTTGCAGTTGACACTGCTTTCAGTTGTCTGAAAGGAGGAGGTTCAATCACCCTGGGGCTAAAGTGGCTGCCTCTCTGAGAGGATGTCTTTCTCCTTCTCTCTCTCTCTCTCTCTCTCTCTCTCTCTTCCTCCTCTTCCTTCACACAGCCGGGGCAGAAATAATAACTTTCATCTATTTCCCAGATTTCCTCCTTAACCTCAATCGGGCTCTTTTAAAATCACCCCAATGGATCCTGTCAGCTTAATGACACTTTTCAGGCCTGATCCCTCCAACCCGCCGTGAGAGGCAGAATGAGGCGCTCCTGACCGAGCTGCCTCTGCTCCGCCGGGATCCTGATTGTGAAAATCGTCGGCTGGCCTCTCTCCCTCCCTATGAGCACCGGAACGGAATACAGATCAGCTCGCATTCCCCACCATATTGATTGGAATCTCTCTCAGGAATAGTAATAACGTGGACTTTCTCGTATGAGGGCTGGTGGGTGATTCATTAGGGCCAGACGTGCGTCTGACTGTTTTCTTTTTTCCGTGCCTGTGGTCTCCCGGAATGGGAGTGTTTTCATTTTGATGCTTGCTGAGGATGTGCTGATTGCTGGATGCCTTTAAGCAACAAGTAGAGAATTCAAGGAAAGCAGAGGCTTCTCTCGGCAGTCCTGAGGGACCCCCAGCGGTAACGCCGCATGTTTACTTTATTCCGGCACAATCACAACTGAATCCACTTGTCACCTGAGGTAATTCGCAAAACCCGCCACCAGTGGATGCGAGTACAGATTTTAAATCTGGGCTAGGAACTTGTCTCGCGGAGCCACGTGCTGTCGTTTTATGGCTTCGGGGGTCTCTGGGTTTCCGGCGGCTGACTCAAAGCTGTTTCTGGCACGCGGTTCAGTCACATAGTTGCATGTCAGGATAGCAAGTCCTGCCAACTTCATTCCACAGAAGCAACTTACAAAGTTTTACCAAGCTCACTTTCAGCATACACAGAAAGCAGTCTGCACACTCTTAATACACCACAGGCAACTCAGGTTTTAATTTTAATTTTAATTTTAATTTTAATTTTAATTTTAATTTTAATTTTAATTTTAATTTTAATTTTAATTTTAATTTTAATTTTAAATTGTAGTAAGCTAGATTTTCTCACTATATTGACAGATAATTTAAATTATAATGTCAATTAATTGGCAGTAAAAAAACATTTCAGAATTGTTATGTCCTAAAATTGTTGTAAGCTCATTTTAAGATTATTTCCACAAATTTAATTTTAATTTTAATTTTAATTTTAATTTTAATTTTAGTTTTAATTGATAATTGATAAAACATTTTTGAATTGATTTTGCCTACAATTGTGGTAAGCTAAATTTAAGATTGTTTTCATATTTTAATTTTATTTTAGCCAAATTGTCTCACTGGAAAAGGCAGATAATACATTTTCTAATGAACTGACAAAATTTGCTTGAAACAGGCAAATAATCTGCCAATATGGTGAGAATTTTAGTCCTAAAATCTGTCTAGGAATAACCCAAATAATCCTAATATTAACCCAAAACAATCTTACAATTGAAATATCAACAAGATCAATTTAAAATAGAATTTAGATATGAGGTAATGTTACTTGTCAAGGTCTAACTTTTTGCAGTGCAGTTATGGTGCCATATAGTTCCATTAGGCTATCAGGACACAGATCAAATAACCCTGGCAGTTAAAGATGAGTTGAGCCAGGTGTGTTTCAGCAGTTAATTCACCCACCTGTGCAGATGTTCATCCAGGACCAGAGTTCCCGAGTTTCCCCAAAACAGAAAGCAACGCTTGCTTTACTTTTAGCATAAGTCAAGGTAACCAGACGTCTCTCCAGGTTATTTTATACTTTTGTTCAGGTCATCATGAAGTTCATACTGAGTGTATAGGGGAACCAGGTTTTGTTTTGACAGCAGCCATATATAAGTACGGCCAAGATTCTATATCCAAACGTTCTTAACTTTTAGTGTCAGATAAAGTAACAAGATGTTGTTCTCATTTTAAGCCATTTCTACTGGTTTGTTTATCATTTTGGCACAAAGTAAATTACAAAGTAAACAATTGTACTTTTCTAATTTTAGAAATGACAAATTGTGCTAACGCTGCGGAATTTGACCATGCAATGAAACACCACCACAACCCCACCCCACACACACACGTACTCACACTCTAGTCAACATATACACTAGGAGGGAGTGGGCACAGTGGGCAGCCCTATAGGGATTAGGTACCTTGGTCAATGGCACTTCAGTTGCATCTTGTTGGAAGTCGAACTGGCGACCCCTCTGGTTCCCTAATCGTCAGCACGCGACTGCCCCCAACTATTTAGTACGAATAAGGTTAAATAAAGGTGATTGATTTCCTGTGTACTTCCTGCACTACAAACACACTGTGCGCTTCTTATAGCTGCCATGTGGTCAGTCAGTACATTCAGAGGTGCAGCGTATGCAGCAGAGCTTGCTTAAGCTTACTACGTCCTACTTGGGCTATCCCAGGCCATGATTAATATATATACTATTGATCAGTCCATTCACTTCTGCCGAGGTCATGCAGTGTATCTCCTGAAGTCTGGGTGGACTCAACCCAGTTCCACATGTTTCCCCGACCCCCTCCCATTGATCTCCATGTTAACAAGGTGCAGGATCATCCTACCACAGTTCTCCCACTGTGTCCATTCTGCTAGTCTTTCCACAATCTCTCTCTCTCTCTCCCTCTCCCTCTCTCTCTCTAGCTCTCTCGCTCTCTCTCTCTAGCTCTCTCTCTCTCTTTCTCTCTCTCTTTCTCTCCATCTCTCTCTCTCTCTCTCCCTCTCTCGCTACTAGACTGATACTTATCCCGCTCACTCTCGCTCTCCTCGCGGCTGCTCGGCTCGCTTTCGCTCTCTCCTGCTCTATCCCTCTCTCTTTCTAGCTCTCTCGCTCTCTCTTCTGAGCTCCTCTCACGTGCTCCTGCTCTATCTTGCTGCTCGTCTGCTTTATCTAAAGCTCTCTCTCTGCTGGGTCCGTCGTCTCTCTCGTCTCTCTCGCGCTCTCTCGCGCCTTTCGCTTTTTCTCTCGCTTCTCCTCTGCTGTCGCTCTCTCTCTCTCTCTCTCTCGCCCCTCGCTCATGTCCTCTCTGCGCTCTCTCTCTCCCGCCTGCATCTTCATCCTCGCCGCGCTCTACCGCTTACTCTCCTTGCGCCCTCTCCTCTTCTACTACTCGCTCTTCTCTCTACAATTCTCGCTCTCTCTCTCTCTCTCTCTAGCTCTCTCGCTCTCTCTCTAGCTCTCTCTCTCTCTCTCTCTCTCTCCCTCTCTCTCTCTCTCTCAATCTCGCTCTCTCTCTCTCTCTCTCTCTTTCTCTCTCTCTCTAGCTCTCTCGCTCTCTCTCTAGCTCTCTCGCTCTCTCTCTTTTTCTCTCTCTCTCTCTCTCTCTCTCCATCTCTCTCTCTCTTTCTCTCCCCCTCTCTCTCTCTCTCTCTCTCTCTCTCTCTCTCTCTCTCTCTCTCTCTCTCTCTCTCTCTCTCTCAAGGGCCAGGATTTAAGTCTTTGGATGTCAGAGGATGATCCTGGGATGATCTGGGTTTTGTGTTGATATGTGCTACTGTGCACTGTCACTGGCAGTCATTCGTCGCGTCCCAGAGGCAGAGCCGCTCTCATCCCTCACTCCGTCCTTCCTCTAATCTCTGCCTCTCCTTTTACTCACCTCTTGAGGCAGGCCTGTCCGCCTGTTTGCCAATATGATGCCGCCACCGTCCATCACTCTGGCAGCCGTTAGAATCCCAGAGCTGTTGCCGTCCAGGACAGGCTGTCAGTCAGCCCGGCTGAGTTACTGGCCTGATCTTTCTGACACGGGGTGGTGGCGTAAATCAGGGCCTTGAATAAGTGATCAAAGAAAGAATTCCTACACCTTTTCAGTCATTATCCTTATATTTATAACCCGGCGGCTCACGTGGGAAAGGGATAGGGCAGGAGGCTTTTTCCCCCCTCTGGGAATAGTTCGAGGAGATTGCGAGTACGGCGGTAAAAATCGACCTATGCCGGAGAGAGTATTTGAGAGGGGGGAAAAGGGAAAGTTCGAGCGAGGGAGCGCAAGTGCTTTGGATGTATTTTACATGACTTGCAGAAAAACAAAACGAAGGCGTTTTTTTTATTAGCTGTTGATATTTTAATAAATATTAGATATAGCCTCACATGTGGGGTAAGCACACCAACTGGCAAGGGCTCTTAAGCTCCCTGTTATGCCTCGGATTGCTCCCATTTCTTCAACTGAGCTTCAGTAGCTAGTTCTCTGTAAAACAGGGCAACCGGCTTTTCAAACACTCCTATGCTACACAGCTAAGACCAACAATTCATTGATGACTGATATGGATCTACAGCGATGTCTCTCAGTGTGGTCTGGGGCCGCCATGTTTGCTAACTCGACAGGTCTCAGCATGGGGCTGTAGAGGTTCCCAATGGTGTCCTGTGATAATCCATCCCATGCAGCTTGAGCATCCTCACACAGTTAGTGCAGATGGTGCGGTAGGGATGGAGGTGGAGTGGCACCAGGTCTTCTGGACGTGACAACAAACCGTTCATCTTGGTGCTGACCACGGTGCCTCCACACACGAATTCGTTGGGCGTCTCCACCAAGGCAGAAGCGGGACTCGTCACTGAAGATGGCCCGCTGCCATTCTGAGTCAGTCTGGCATGACACCATTTCAGTCTCTGGTGACGGTGACGTGGTGTTAAGGGCAGTTGTTGTAACTGGTGACTTATGGAGGGGCACTGCTCACTGAACGTCCGCACTCAGGGCTGTTGGGTCAGCCAGGTAGAGCAATAAGGCCCATCCTTGCTTACATCACATGCACGGCCAAACCTGAGTCGTCCACGTGTCTCGTCAAACCCACCCACCATGTTTCATTCCTGTCGGTTGATTCGTTCAGGGTCCAAGTGTTTGTGCAAGATCTTGTTTTACTTGTGCATCTGTGTACCTGTGTAACATCACTTGGTTGCCATGACTGCATGATCACATGGGTAAACTGGGCAAACAGTCTTCTGTCATTATGCAAATGTAAATCAATTCAGAACCGCTTTGGGCCGTGTCTGTTTTACCCTCGACGCTCACCTCCACACCTGCAAGCCAGCACTTGGCCGAAGTCAGAGATTAGTCTTCCATAAAACTGCCTGTTGAGGGCTTTTTCAGATTGAGTCTCCAAATCCATCAAGGCGTTCTCAGCTAAGGCGTCAGTCACTCCCAGTTGCCTTTGTTGCGCAGAATGGGATTCTGCTCAAACAAGGAGGCTCCAGCTGATGCCGTGCCGGGTGCCATTCGCACTGTAGAACCGGCATTCGCTGAGGAATTCAGGCTGGCGTGCTAGGCTCTGCGTCCCTGGAGAGAACATGAGGCGAATGTGTAGGTATTTAAATCAGAAGCTCCCTGTCTTTCAGGAGGCTTTTAAAGTCATGTCTCTCAGGTTCCACATTGTTTTATGGCAGTGAAGACCACTTAACTCCGCTGCTGGGCTTTTAGCACTGCGGTTGAGGGATGGAGGTGTGGAGAGAAAGAGGGGTCAGAGATGAGGAAGTGGAGATTAGATGAGAGGGAGTGTCAGATAAGGGAAGGTTAAGGACGTTCGAATGCCCCTTTTAAAGGATGGACGCTGCATTAACGGTTACCTAAGAAACCTGACAACATTCCGGTTCTGGAATTTTGGCATATAGTAGCAAAGCTGATCATGTACACCCATCACCTACACCTACCTCGTATCTACACACGCTGTCCATTCTATCAGCTCCACTGACCATATAGGAGCACTCTGCAGTTCTACAGGTCCAGACTGTAGTCCATCTGTTCCTCTGTGTACTGTATTACCCTGTTCTTCAATGGGCAGGACCCCCAACGGACCCCCACAGGGCAGGTATTATGTGGGTGGTGGATCATTCTCAGCACTGCAGTGACACTGACATGGTGGTGGTGTGTTAGTGTGTGTGGTGCTGGTGTGGGTGGATCAGACACAGCAGTGCTGCTGGAGTGTTTAGACACTGTGTCCACTCACTGTCCACTCTATTAGACACTCCTTGCTGGTCCACCTTGTAGATGGACAGTCAGAGACGATAGCTCATCTGCTGCTGCACAGTGCAGTGTTGGTCTTCCTGTAGTCCTTCATCATTGGCTACAGGACGCTGCCCACAGGACGCTGCCCACAGGACGCTGCCCACAGGACGCTGCCAACAGGACGCTGCCCACAGGACGCTGTCCACAGGACGCTGTCCACAGGACACTGCCAACAGGACGCTGCCCACAGGACGCTGCCCACAGGACGCTGCCAACAGGACGCTGTCCACAGAACGCTGCCCACAGGACGCTGCCAACAGAACGCTGCCCACAGGACGCTGCCAACAGGACGCTGCCCACAGGACTCTGCCCACAGGAAGCTGTCCACAGGACACTGCCCACAGGACACTGCCCACAGGATGCTGCCCACAGGACGCTGCCCACAGGACGCTGCCCACAGGATGCTGCCCACAGGACGCTGTTGTGCTAAATAGTTTTGGTTGGTGGATGAATCTCAGTCTAGCAGTGACACTGAGGTGTCCAGCAGCAGATCCACCACCCACATCATACCCGCTCTGTGGTGGTCCTGTGGGGGTCCTGACCATTGAAGAACAGGGTCATACAGTACACAGAGAAGCAGATGGACTACAGTCTGGACCTGTACACCTACAGAGTTTCCTATATGGTCAGTGGAGCTGATACAATGGACAGTGAGTGTAGATACAAGGAGGTGTACCTGTAGATGGTGGGTGGATGGGATGGGCGGATGTTTCATTAAGTTGAATACGTTATAAGTGCATGTCCATGGTGATTCAGGTTAAGTTGTATTATGTGTGGTTTTTGAGACCTTGTGTTTCCAGAGTCCTCAGAGCTTTATAGGAGTGTAGAACTGTTCACGTAAACAAGAGTTTACTGTCTAACAAATACAGTCCTCCATCAGTAAAGTCTCTGATCGGAACGATTAGAATATGATATTGTAATAAAATGCTGAGGTTATTATGAGGGCTTTGTGCAGATTCATTATCTCTGGAGCTGTAATAAAGAGGTGGTGTGGTGTGACCGGGGCATGTGGCCTCTGATCTCTGAACTATACATGTTATTGGCTTTATTGACCTGTCACTCAAGCTGTCCCACCTCTTCACTGCTGCCTCTCTTTTAATTATTACATCTCTGTACAGCTGACCTGCCCTATGACACCATACCAGCGCCCTCTCCACCCGCATCACTTTCTCTTATGACATTATCTTTCTACCCGAAAGGTGGAGCAATGACAAAAGGTGACTCTGGAAGACGCTTTTATTGTAGAACCTTCTTTAGTGGTTGCTCAAACGCAACTCCTTCTTCTTCTTCTCCTCCTCCTCCTTCTCCTCGTTTTCTCCTGCTTCTTCTACTTCTTCCTCTTCTCTTTCTTCCCTTCTCCTGCTTCTTCTACTTCTTCTCCTTCTACTTCGTCTTCTCCTCCTCCTTCTTCTCTAGTTCTCCTGCTTCTCCTCCTCTTTCTTTTTCTCCTTCTTCTACTTCTCCTCCTTTTTGTACTTCTTCTTCTTCTCTCCTTCTCCTACTTCTTCTTCTCCTCCTTCTTTCCTTCTCCTGCTTCTTCTGCTACTTCTTCCTCTCCTCTCCTTCTCCTGCTTCTTCTGCTACTTCTTCCTCTCCTCTCCTTCTCCTGCATCTTCTGCTACTTCTACCTCTCCTCTCCTTCTCCTGCTTCTCCTACTTCTTCTCCTCTTCTTTCCTTCTCCTGCTTCTTCTACTTCCTCCCCTTCTCTCCTTCTTCTACGTCTTCTTTTTCTACTTCTTCTTCTCCCCCTTCTTCCCTTCTCCTGCTTCTTCTACGCCTTCTTCTTCTACTTCTTCTCCTTCTCTTTTTTCTTCTTCTCCTCCTTCTTCTTCTCTAGTTCTCCTGCTTCTCCTCCTCCTTCTTCTCTAGTTCTCCTACTTCTCCTGCTTTTTCTACTTCTTCTTCTCTCCTTCTCCTACTTCTTCTTCTCCTCCTTCTTTCTTTCTCCTGCTTCTTTTGCTACTTCTTCCGCTCCTTCTCCTGCTTCTTCTACTTCTTCTCTTCTTTCCTTCTCCTGCTTCTTCTTCTTCTTCTTCTTCTTTTTCTTCTACTTCATCGCCTTCTACTTCTTCTCAACCTCCTTCTTCTTCTCGTTCTCATAATTCTTCTTCCTCTTTTCCTCCTCTTAACCCTTCTTCTTCTTTTCCTCCTGCTCTTGCTCTTTCTGCATCTTCTTCTTTTTGTTTTTTTCTACTTGGTCAAGAGATTTTGGTCTGCTAACTAGTCCCACACTTTTCAAGACATCAGCACCATTCCAGCTCCTTCCTGTTCAGTCTGATCAACAGCAGTCTAATAGTGCGCATGTATACAGCTTCTTTTTATCCGATTAAATCTGTTTCCAGAAAAGCGCACTCCTTCTGCTCGATCGACAGACTCTGGTAGACCGCCAGGCTTTAATCCACAGCCATACTGACCCACTCACCTTCATGTGTCATTTATTCATCCCTTGTTTCTCCCATTCATTTTTAGCCACATCTTAGCAACCGGCTATCAACAAGGCTAAGCTGCGCAGTCCCTCTGTGTTTTCTTCAGGAGATGCACTCTCCTGGTTTTCAAACGGAACCTGTTTCAAGTTTGAAGAACCTCCACATGATATAGGAACCTTTATTTGTGATACTGGGACAATGCGCCGCTGCGAGGATAATGTTTGTTTACGGCAGTAAGGAATCGTGTGTAGATCTGGTAATAGCTGGTGTTGGAGCTAGAGTGGCAGTTTGATACCAGTGTCGGCTAATGATCTATCTTTGTAGCATACTGTAGCTACAACACTATGCAAAATACAGAGACTACCCAGGTCAGTGCTCTTCAGGTCGGGACTCTATGGTGGTCAGTCGAGGGATTTAATTAGTTTAATGTTTTTATTTTTTTCTGTTCGCTTCCTTTACTCAGTAACAGCTTCTGAGCTGAACTCCTGAGCTGAACAGCTGCCCATCCTGTGCGGCCTGATGCTGTTGCTCTGAGTGGGAGCCACTGCTTGCCTTTAACCACCACAGAGCTTCTGACTGTCTTGCACTGTGGAGGCTTGGCCTGCGTCCTGCTGACCCATCCGATGACCCAGCTACTTAACTACAGACTAATCAGACTAATATTCCTCCACCTTACAAACACTGAACGCTCATTTTTTTTGCTTGTCTTGTTGTCTGAGATCAACCCGAGAAGGATGGGTTCCCCTTTTGAGGCTTGGTTCCTCTCGAGGTTTCTTCCTTTTGAACTGAGGAGGTTTCTCCTTGCCTCTTGGCTTGCTCATTAGGGGCTCAGAAACCAGATTCTTTGTAAAGCTGCTTTATGACACCAAAAAAATCGCTATATAAATAAATGTTCACTTACCTAGACCTAGACATGGCTACATGTCCTTTCAGACCCATAACATAGAGGTTTTCTCACAGTGGGAGGCTGGACAGAAGCACTTGTGGCTGTCTGAAGCAAGAGTGGAGCTGTGTTTTCTTTCCTTTCTCTCAAAGAAGAAAGTTTCATGTGCTGTTTGTTTGATTGTACCCATTTTGCCCGAGTTACCGGGCCATGGTTTGGGAATTTGGTATGGTTTGGGAAACTCTTTATATATCATCTCGTATCAAATCAGAAATAGGTCCCAGAATGAGTAACATCACAGATCCCTGCTTTTTCTTCTGTTCTTCCAACACACTGTTTTCACCCAGCGGTATGTTCCTTTTATGGTGCACCTGCCTTAAGGGGTCCACCGGGTGGCTGCCAGAGAACGAACAGGCTGTTTGGAGCTGGCGCTCCTACTTCAGTTCTGTTTGGATACGTATTCTGTAATTAGCCGCGCTTTGCTTCTTCGGTTTTGTTTTTCTTGTGTTTTAAAACTTGAAGCTGCGTTCAGTATTTCCCAACGTTTAAATTGGACTTATGGGGACTGAATTCATTAACACCAGTTTGAAAACTATTCTCTACAATCTCACTAAAGAACCCTTCACACGGTACCTCCCTGACAAAGCCTGTACCCAAGGAACTCTTCGCCCATTCACCTTTTGCTTATTGTCTGGTGTGCGTTATCTCTAGTACCACTGGAGGCAGAGTCCGTAACCTGTCTGTATAATAGCATCTGCACAATTGAGGTGGTCTGGATGAATGGTGGGGCTTGTCCTCATCAGGGTACAATCTCCGCTCTCATCTCCACTGAGTCTGCCGTGTGCAACATAAACATCTAGCTTTGGTTCCCCTCCCCCCAACACTTGATTCTCGTCCTCGCCTTAATGAGGAGAACACTGCATATCAGCCTGGTCTGGTCTATTTAATTAAAACCAGCTAATGTGTCTACGAGCAGTTGCACTGGAATGCTTTAAATGCCAGCGTGTGTGTGAGTGTTGGCGTTAGTGGCTTGGCGTCTAGCGGCACACAGGGAAACGGTCTCCGGGGAAGGGATGATCACTTTTGTGGAGTTTTAGTGTCTGGATGTGGTTTTTATATCTTTCAGAGTCCGAGAGGCCTCCTTGGCTTTTGTTAGGTGAAATAAATGGCGGCCCCCCAGGTCCCGGACCGTAAACAGCAGACCCTTTTCACCTCTTTTAATTGGATTAAGTTCTCCCTAAGTGACGGACAGCGGAAGGATATTGCCACAATGAAGTGGCTGTTTTGGAACACAGCAAGCGTCCTGGCTGACATCACCGCAGAGGCCAGAGCAGACCCACCAGACATCCTGCAGCAAACCTCAATGTTCCGATGAGGGCAGATGTCTTTAGGATGTCCATAAAGAGAGCTGATAAACTAAATGAAGCGGCGAGAGAACAGTGTGAGAACATTTCAGAGTCTCGCCACAATCGAACCCAGCTATAGCACATCAGCTAAATGTTTCTGTTTGTGGCTGTTTGCTGGTTTATGTTCGGTCTGGCTCATAGAAATAAAGCTTCCAGAGAAGTGTTGTTTGGAATTATGGGATAGAACGAAGCATTAAGCCAACAGAGGCCATGCTGCTGGACTGCTGAATGAGGGGAAGGACGTTCAGTCACCTGTTACTGTATACACTCATCAGTGAAAGTATAGTTGCACCCAGAAGGAACGGTAGGGTTGCAGTGAGCTACACATACAGAGGTAGTGTCTCTAAGTATGTCAGACGTCTCGGGATGGAGCTGTAGAGGTTCCTTATGGTGTCCTGTGATAATCCATCCCATGCAGTTTGAATATCCTCATGCAGTTCCTGCAGATGGTGTGGTAGGGGTGGAGGTGGAGTGACACCAGGCGTTCTGGATATGTGGTTCGAGACAATTGAGCTTCATCAAGCTTCCATCCAAGATGGAAGCTGCATGGAGCTGTAGAAGTTCCTTATGGTGTCCTGTGATAATCCATCCCATGCAGTTTGAATACCCTCACACAGTTCTTGCAGATGGTGCGGTAGGGGTGGAGGTGGAGTGACACCACTCTCTCTAGATATGTAGTGTGTGAGCTTCATTGAGCTTCCATCCAGGATGGAGCATTATGTGATCACGTTATTGACTTTTGGCAGTAGAACAATTGGAATGCCATTAGCTCCTTGGCTGATGGGTCTATGGATCCTCAGATTGGGAGGATCTCATTGATGTCCATTGAATGGAATTTCATGGCATCTGTTGGTAGACCACATCTTTGACTTTTAGCACTGGAACGATTGGAACATCAATAGCTCCTTGGCTGATGTGTCTATGGATCCTCAGATTGGGAGGATCTCATTGATGTCCATTGAATTGAATTTCGTAGCACCTGTTGATAGGTCACGATTGGCTTTTGGTAGTGCAGTTGGAATGACATTAGGAGCTTTGCTGGTGTCTCTGTGGATCCTGAGATTGGGAGAATCTCATTGATGTCCATTGAATGGAATTTCGTAGCACCTGTTGATAGGTCACATGTTTGAGTTTTGGCAGTGGAGTTGGAATGACATTAGCACCATGCCTTGTGTCTCTATGGATTCTGTGATTGGGAGAATCTCAGTGATGTCCATTGAATGGCAATTCGGAGCACCTGTGGATAGGTCACGTTTGGCATTTGGTAGTGCGGTTGGAATTGGCACAGTGTCTGGTGTCTCTATGGATCCTGTGATTGGGAGGAATTTCATGGCACCTGTTGGTAGACCACATCTTTGACTTTAGTCAGTGAGGTTGGAATGGCATTAGCACCTTCACTGGTGTCTGTGTGGATCCTGAGATTGGGAGAATCGCCCCCATGTCAATGAAATGGAATTCCATGGCACCTGTTGATAGGTTATGTCTTTGACTTTTGCCAGTGTGCTTGGAATGACATTAGCACCACGGTTGATCTCTCAATGGATCCTTATTGGGAGAATCTCACTGATGTCCGTCTAATGGAATTTCGAGGCACCTGTTGGTAGATCACGTCTTTGACTTTTTGCCGGTGTGGATGGCAGCCCTGCATCAAAGGAAGAGCCTGTACGGCCTAATCAGAGCTTTGCAGGGAAGCTACAGGAAACCTGAGAAGCATGTCGCCATAGCAATGTCATCATCTTTGTGTCACTGTCGCTAGGCGCTGACTTTGGCAGCGTTCGCGCTTGCCTACGTGGGCAGAGTCAGAAACTTCCAGCGGCCTGATCAATTTTCGTACGAGGCTATTGTGCGCGTGGGCGGCGCTGGTATGCACGCAGGTCTTTCAGCAGTTATTATTGATGCGAATTTGCGTGTGCGGCTCCGGAGTCGGAGAGTGCACAGAGGGCAGTAATGAGATTGCTGTCTGCCAGCTTTCATTCTTCTGCATGTCTGCATGTAGATGTGTGGAGATTGAGAGTGAGCGAGGGGTCAGGAATTACGCCTTGAAGAACCGCTGCCTCCCCCACCTCCCCCCGATGCTGATGGTATAGCCGTGCAGCCTGGTGGGATCCGCCAGGGCCACGTTCTCCCTCATTTTCCTGCACCTCTGCGCCTGTGACAGGTATAAATATTGCATCCAGCCACGGCTGAGGAGAAAAACAGTCCCAGCAGTCCAAGTAATAAAGTCCAAATCAAATAAAAGAAAGTAGTTTGATGAAATGTAAGTGGTGAGGTGTTATAAAAGCACCGTTTCTGATCACATTACACAGCAATGCCACGCTCTCCCTCTTCACCATCTCTGGCGCTCTCTGTCTTTCTTCTCTACCCTCTCTCTCCTCCCCCGTTTCCACCCCTCCTCTTTCCTGTTGTTGATGGAGCCCTCCTCCTTTCTCCTCTCTCAGCACTGGAGTACTGGCTGCACAGCATTATAATGAAAGAGACTCTCTCTCTCTCTCTCTCTCTCTCTCTCTCTCTCTCTCTCTCTCTCTCTCTCTCTCTCTCTCTCTCTCTCTCACTCACTCTCTCACTCTCACACTCTCTCTCTCTCTCTCTCTCTCTCTCTCTCTCTCTCTCTCCCTCTCTTTCTCTCTCTCTTGCCATCTCCCAGGCCCCAGAAAACTGGAAGCATTAGGTTGCATTAAAGCACAATAAGACCCTCTGTCTTTTTGTACATGTGAGAGACAAAAACAAAAACATGGCCGCCTGCTGCCCCGAGGAGGCCAGGGGAGGCTGTCAGGAGTGTGTTGAGGTTCCGACCCGGCCCAGGCCACTCTGATCCAAATGGAGTCACTCTTCCAGGCTCTTTTATCTGGGCTGGCGAGAGCAAGATAGATGCCCTAAAACAACATCACAGCGAATCACGCTGGCGCGAAAGCAGCAGGGCGCGGCGATCCCGTATTTATGTTTATGATCAATGAGTGTGAGAATGAGTGAGAGGGGGTGAGAAAAGAAAGCAAGCTTACGTCAGCACAGTCAAAGGAAAGCCACAGATCAGACGGCTGGGCTCGGGATGTTTTTCTTTCATCTTCCATGACTTATCTTCGAGCCCAGTGAGACGCATACGCCCCGTTATTTCTCCTCTCCGCAGAGACTGCCCAGGAGGGACCTGCTATGACAGCTTCAGCTCCCGTCTAGTGGTCACTCTCCTGGGTGGTCCGATGCGCTAGTATCAAAACAGCTCTTATGTGGCCTTTTCTGTAGACATAGGTGTCGCACTCCAAAGTTGACACCCCGCCTTTAACGAAAAGCTCCTGATAGCAGCAAGACAAAATATACTTTAAAAAAAGGGGGTAAAAACAAAAGCTTAACTGTCAGCTACATAAGGCTGCTATAACAACTGACATTGCAATACGTACATGAGCTTGTCATGAGAGGTGAGAGCCAACATAAGTGATTATTAATGCTTATTCCAGTAAGCAGTGGCATCTGATCAAAATTAGTGAATGTAATCTTTAAAACAGATGATGGTCACTGCAATACATAAGCTTGTCATGACAGCTGACATAACCCTACGTAAGTGTTAATAAATGCTTATTCCAATAGGTTTCATCTGTCATACATGCTACATTGTTCAAGATTGGTGAATATAACCCTTATAACAGAATAACAGATGACAGCCATTGTAATACCTACATAAGCATGTCATGACAGCTGACATAGCCCTACATAAGTGTTAATAAATGCTTATTCCAATAGGTTTCATCTGTCATAAACGCTACGTTGTTCAAGATTAGTGAATATAACCCTTATAACAGATGACGGCCATTGTAATACCTACATAAGCATGTCATGACAGCTGACATAACCCTACATAAGTGTTAATAAATGCTTATTCCAATAGGTTTCATAAGTGTTAATACATGCTTTTCCAATAGCAGAATACCTTGTAATACCTACATAACATCTGTCATAAACGCTACGTTGTTCAAGATTGGTGAATATAACCCGTATAACCGATGATGGCCATTGTAATAACTACATAAGCATGTCATGACAGCTGACATTACCCTACATTATCCTCATTCCAGTAGGTGGCATCTGTCATAAAAGTAATAAGCATTTAAAATGAATTATAATGGCGATAGCAGATAAAGCCCCACAATGCCACTGCACAAATGTGCTCTTCAGCATCATATTTCTGATTTTCAATAATTCAATAACACTATCCTCATCAATCAGTAAGGCCAACAGCGATGGCATGTTCCAACTGCTCCGCAGCTGTGCCCCCCGATCTCTCGTACTGCAGAGTCACATGTTGTTCCGAGGGGCCAAACGTGCCAACGATACTGAAATTACTGGCACTGCTGACATATCAATATGTCATCAGTTTCAGGCCATTGTCAGTTATAATTGGCGATAGCAGATAAAGGGCCCTGCACAAATGTGCACACATGTGTGGTAATTATCCCTCGCAATCAGTAAGGCCAACAGCGATGGGCATGTTCCAACTGACTCCGCAGCTATTTTTAGTGTGGAGCGTTTTCCAGAGGTTGCTACTAACTTCCTAGCACATTCCAATAACTGCTGACGTTTTGGTACTGTAATTCGGAATGGAAGTAGGTCACCTCCTCCAGCTCCGAGAGATGCGTATACTGTAAAACACGTATCAGTTAGAACAACGAGATCTGCAGCCATTCAATATTACAATCAGAAATCTAAATACCAAATTGCTGGCCATCAGGAAATGGCTGGCTTGTGCATTTCATCATTTTAAGCAAATTAGCTGGTATTAATAATTTTTTTAATCCACTCCAATATGCAGACAATGCCCGAGCGAAAAATAATTTGGTTCCGATTGAGCAACTTGGACTATAATATATGATAATGATATTAATATATGCATTTGGTTTTTTTCTGTACTCATTCATCAGTATAAGGCACACGGGTTCCAGAGGGAAAAACTGGCATGAATCATGATCATTTCCTTATTCACAGTTTAATAAGCGTTGCGGCACATTCTCCATTACCGAGGCACAAACTGAGCAACTGCTTGGAGACTGGCTTTGTCTACCCACACGAGTGCCACGCTTGATTTGAAGTTGGGAGATGGTGGACGGTGATAAGCATGTTTGAGTCGCGCACTGGACATGCCCGCCATACGTCACTGGGAACGGTCTCAGTAGTACTCGTTCACATGCCATATGGTGGGGACCTCTGCCAGTCAAAACTGAGGCTGTTCAAACTGCATGTGATCGGGTATGACGCACTTGGAAACTGTCTCAGCCTTTTAATATCCACTTATTCTTCCCTATTCATTCATTCCGAAAGTTCATTCATTCCGAAAGAGGTAAAGAATGTGATCTTGGAAAGCTGCCAGTTTTTCAGCAGTCAAATTTTTTGGCAGTTTACTTCACGCTGTGGTCGGCCTTTGCCGTTACTCCAGGGAATAATGAGCCACTTGTGAACTAGATACCATTAGGCATGGGCTTGGGGGAAGGTGGTGCGGTGTTTAGCACTGTCGCTTCAATGCAAGAAGGCTTGAATTGGTGGATGGGACATCCGGGGTCCCTTCTTGGTGGAGCTTGCATGTTCTCCCCGTGTCTGTGTGGGTTGCCGTCTGGTACTCTATCTTTCCCCCACAGTCCAAAGACATCTGGTGAACCGGAGAAGCTTTGTTGCCCCTTAAGTGGCGGCTTGTGCTTGGTGTTTCATGCCTTCCCGCACAGTGAGCCCTAGTAGGAGCTCCAGCACCACCCGTGACCCAGAAGCATAAGTAGCTTAGAAGATGAATGAATGGCTTTGGACTGTTAAGTTCACAGGCCTAGATGGGATCTCAAACAATTAGTCACCTTGTCTGTTTAAGGTGGTAGTAACTTCAGGCTCCTGCAGATGGCACTGCACGGGGATGATAAATACCTGTGGGGTGTGGGTGATGGGATCCATAGATTGGGAAGAGGTGCTACAGTGCAGGGAATGTCTCGTTCCATGTATGGAAAATGGCTCCAGAGCAGATGTTAATGATTGGCCAAAAGGAGTGATCACATTTGGGCGTGGCCAATAACCATAGTATGAAGGAATTAGCTGGCTAAAATCCCAGTCTACAGGAAATTCTTCTCAGAATTGTGCCAGGGAAGGCATCCACCAAATCTGGCCCAACTCCACCATTTTTGAAGGCCTACATCCAGAATCTTGTCCGGTCCGTGCCAAGTCCAACCATAGCTGTTGTTGGTGCTCGTGGAGGTATTACACGCTGTCAGGTACGTTTCAGTCACAGGTGGCTAATTTTTGGATGAGTGAACTTATATTGCATATGTATGTATATGTATATATACATAAATGACAAACAGGAAATGGACCTCTACTGCTAGATCGATAACCTAAAACCCCAATACCTCTTTGACTTTGTTTGGAAACTAGCACGTCTGCCAGGTGGTCAAAAGGTGGGGGTTTGTATGTGTTGAAAAAACTTGACCCCCCCTTTTGGCAGACCTGCTGGAGTCACAGCGGTAGCAGCAGGTGGGTTGAAGCTTGGTCACAACCCGACTGAGAGGTAGAGACGTGACCTTCAGCTTCGCAGGAAGCACTCCAAGTAACAGAGCAATCAGCAGTGCTCAGGGGATGCTGGTGCTCTCCCCACCGCAATAATAAGTATGACCTTTATGGAAATTGGTAATCAGAAATGCACAACCCTAAAGCAGACTAAGCAATCTGGGAGACGGTCGAAGAAAACAGTGCTGAGCTGAAAAGCAAAACATTGCGTTAAAAGGCTCTTAGATCTGCAAAGGACGCTGAATATGTTGGATCTTGAAGGCTCGTCCCGCTAGTCAGCTAGCATCACAAGTAGTCTACAAGTAGATACGCCATCGCTCACAGGGCTTTCATCAGCGACCGGCCTTGAAAAGCATGCCACCAATAAATCCCCACCAAGTTTGACTTAATGTTGTGACGATGGCCAGAGGATTAGATGCATGGCCAAGCCGGGAGTCGGGAACAAGCACTTACCCTCGTTTACATACTGTTTTTAATCAGCTTCCCTGCGGCATTCCTGCACAGAGGAAATGCCTGTTGCTGTCTTATAGACGCGTAAAATGAAAATTGAAAATGCCTTGCTACACCTGAAGCAGCCTCACTTCCTACAGGGGTGCCAGAGTCATTTCTAAAGTGGCATCTTCTGGCTCAAAGACCAGACGCCCTCAGAACTCACCTGATGATGATGCATCCTTAAGAGCTTTAATGTGGATACTTAATGTCAGGCTTTGGAATTTTCGTTTTCCTGCTAACTAATGGATGCAGAAGGAACGCTAGAGCTTGGCAGCCAGATATCAACATCTGCATTTATTAGCTCTTTAGCTACATCAGGGTGTCCGCTAACTCTCAGGACTTTTTTTAAAGCTGTGTTGGGATTCCTATAGGTTGGATGATGTAAACTGCCTGGTCGGGGCGGGGTTCACTCTTTGGTTGATGTGTCAGTGAATGTGATCCACAGTGCCTACATTGAGCTGCTGGACAGCCGGGTTTTGCCTTTTGCTCATCGTGTTACAGAGGAACCTAACATTCCTATCCCTGCATTCCAAGATGGCAGTTTTCACATGGGCTGAAAGTGTGACTGATGAACGTTCAGGAGCGTTCATATATCTGGACTGGACTGGCCATCGAAATCCCCCAAATCCTCTTGAAAATCTGTGGGAGAACCTGGAACAACCAGTACGCCAGGTAAAGCATCCACCACATCTGGCTCAACTGAGCAATTTGGTGTATGGAAGGGTACGGCCCTACGGGTCTACCAGCAGTGGCAGAAGTCCCATTGTGACAGGGAAGGCATCCACCAAATTTGGCCCAACTGCACAACTCTTTGGTGTAAGAGTGTCTGAACATCGATGTGGCCTACATCCAGAAACCTGTGCAGTCCATGGCACATTCAGTCACAGCTGTTATTGGTGGCTCATTGGGGTATTACACCTCGTTCAGTCACAGGAGTCTGATTTTTTGGTTCAGTGAGCTACTTTGTACAGTCAATCGTGCAATGGTCTCCAGTTCCTGCTTTAGATGCTTGTATGTGTTGCCATCACACTGAACATTAAAGCCACAGGGTCAGGCGTGGACTGTGACATCATGTGCATACCCTCCTTAAAGCTAGCAATTACAGAATAGATAGATAGATAGATAGATAGATAGATAGATAGATAGATAGATAGATAGATAGATAGATAGATAGATAGATAGATAGATAGATAGATAGATAGATAGATAGATAGATAGATAGGAATATCGTCAGTGTCCAAAGCAAAACAGGTATCTCCAAAATGTCCACTTTACAGGAGAGGCCAAAAACCTTATTTAATTTGAATGGAAGTCAATGGAACCAGACGTCTCACCAATTGGTTTTGAGTCTTTTCTGTCGATCCCTTCTTCATGAAATCCACACACAGTGTGAACAGCAGCTCATGTGATCTAATGAGACATAAAAGCAAAAATCAACAAAAATGGAGATACATGTGCTGCTTGAGAAAATAACTACAGCCCATATTGTCTTCTTTTAGGCTCCTTCAGCGCCAAGCTTTGTCCTCCCTTCCCGGGGCTGGAGTGCTCTCCTATAAGGTGTTGCAGTCCCTCCTCAAATGAAGTGCACCTGAGTCCCATTATCTTAGAGAAAAAAGCCAAGCAAACAAGCCTCCGCAAGACAGCAGGTCTGCCCTCAGGCCGTCACAATGCACAATTAACTAAGTAAATATGACTCATTACGACCCATCTCCATCAAATTAGCTGCAATCAGCCAATCATCTCCCTCATGGGTCCGCGTGTAGCCGAGAAAACAAATCCAGGCGGCGTCAGGCGTTCAGAGGAGATAATGTGCCTCTATAGTGTCAAAAAGTGGAGATTAAAGGTGACGTTTTCAATCTGCTTCGTCTGCAGCACATTTGGTGGGGTTAGCTGCTGGTTCTCAGGGGAGAAGATTAACGTTGAAGGCTTTGTCAGAAAGCACCTCCCTCTGTACCGGTGGTCTTGGGATTATCGATCTGGCCGTCTCCAGAGCGACTATTGACTCCATTTATTTAAGCAAAGCCCCTAATGACTCTGAGACCAACATGATTTCTGTCAAACAGGCTAAAAGGAGATCTACTGATCTGGCTATGGCTGTGCGAGGGTTCTGACTGGCATGCCCCGCCATCCAGGAGACCTGACAAGCACGCCTTCCCCGTCTCTGTCCTGGCATGCTGACGGATCCGACAGCTAACACGCTGAGGTGGCAAAGAGGGTCCCCGAAGGTGCCGTAACTTCACGGCCTCCGTCGAGCAGTGCGGCCTGGGGGGCATGACCTGATTTGGCATGGCCGTCACGTTCCTCACCTTTGTCCGGCCCAAGGCAAATAGCGGCAGAGCCAGGCTCATTACCGACCACCCCTGAGTCACGCGGTACCCGCCAAATCCTGACAACATGTGTTCCCGTCAATTACCGCTAATGGGCTTTCTGTGTTAACCTCAGATCGGAGAATTAAAGAGCATGTGATCCTGGGGAAGACAATTTGCATCGGCTCCACTTCCAGAGCCTTGATGAAACGTCGCATGAGAAGCCAATCCTTTGTACATGCCTTCTGTCCGAGAGTGCCCTGAATTGCATTTGAATACTGATGATGTGGGGTCCTGCTCCATTATTTACTCATCAGTAGCATAAATGTGGCTGCGGCTCCATCTTTTTGATGGCCTGTTAACAGACTAGCCCATTAAAATCCCATAGCTTGCTCCCAGTGGTCCGAAAGAAACTGTGGTCGCTGTTCCCTCGGGGGGACTGGTGCTGATACATTCTCTTCATGTCACACTCTGTAAGATTTAATAGTTTTCTGCGTTAAAATTAATTGCTTAGTGATTCTGCTTTGTCCGGAGATGCTAAAATTAGCTGGAGACTGTTTACAACCTCAAGACAGCCGCTGTACTTTCTTTAAAGCCCATCAGAAGCTTTATGTATGATGTGACACTGCAGTTGTCAGGCTGTGTTCCCAGGTTGCAAATTTGGCCCACATTTGGGCAGACGTGGGCCACATCTTCACCAGATTAGGGCCAGGTATTAGGCCAATCTACTGGTCTCTACCAGAAGTGGACCAGATCTATTTTGGAACATGTGGGCCACATGTGTTTTTATGTATTTGGGCTACTTTTGGTTCACAGGCAGTATACCACTAGGTAGCACTGCCGTATCTGTGCCAGAGGTGGCCACTATGTTTTTATATATATGGGTCACATTTGTCCTACATGCAGTTTGCAGCACTGTCCATGGGTCGGTTTTGGAAAATGTGGAACATGTGGACAAGAAGTGGACAAGGTCTCTTTTGGAACACGTGGGCCACCTTTGGCTCACATGCAGTGCCACTAGGCAGCACTGTTGTACCTGTACCAGAAATGGACTTGATCTGTTTGGGAACATGTTGATCATGTGGATCAGAAGTGAACCAGGTCTGTTTTGGAACATGTGGGCCAGGTCTGTTTTGGAACATGTGGACCAGAAGTAGACCAGGTATGTTGTGGAACATATGGGCCACCTTTGGCTTACATGCAGAGTGCCTCTAGGCAGCACTGTTGTACCTGTACCAGAAATGGACTTGATCTGTTTGGGAACATGTTGATCATGTGGATCAGAAGTGAACCAGGTCTGTTTTGGAACATGTGGACCAGAAGTAGACCAGGTATGTTGTGGAACATATGGGCCACCTTTGCCTCACATGCAGATTGCCACTAGAGGCACTGTTGTACCTGTACCAGAAGTGGACTAGATCTGTTTTGGAACATGTGGACCACAAATGGACCTGGTATGTTTTAGAACATATGGGCCACCTTTGGACCAGGCAGTTGTGCCACTATGCAGCACCTGTTGGCTGTACATGCAGATTGCCACTAGAGGCACTGTTGTACCTGTACCAGAAGTGGACTAGATCTGTTTTGGAACATGTGGACCACAAATGGACCTGGTATGTTTTAGAACATATGGGCCACCTTTGGCTCACATGCAGAGTGCCACTAGGCAGCACTGTTGTACCTGTACCAGAAGTGGACTAGATCTATTTTGGAACGTGTGGATCATGTGGACCAAAAGTGAACCAGGTCTGTTTTGGAAAATGTGGACCAGAAGTGGACCAGGTATGTTGTGGAACATATGGGCCACCTTTGGCTCACATGCAGATTGCCACTCGAGGCACTGTTGTACCTGTACCAGAAGTGGACTAGACCTGTTTTGGAACATGTGGACCACATTGGTTTATATTGGTTTATAAAAAATATATGGGCCAGTTTTGGCTCACATGCAAGTTTGCCACTAGGAGGGACTGCCGTATCTGTGCCAGAAGTGAACCAGATCTGTTTTGGAACATGTGGTCCACTGCAAACACCACACAGCTGGGACCCTGGATGTCCCAACCGCGAATGGTTTTGCAAATAAGTGTTCTTAAACAGATCTCATGGTCCTTCCAGTAGAAACCTCATAGTGCAGAAACCGCTGCTCCGTATCAGGCGGCAGTTGCATTTTATGGCGGCTGTGAAAAGGAGTTAATTGCCTTTAATCCGTCATGCATCTGTGTTGTTTGCTGGTATTGACCTTCGGTTTGTATTTAATGGGTGAGCTACAACAATGAAACACGAGCGACTGCGCCTGCAATGGAAGCTAGGGGTAATGAACTTTTCAACAACTATTGAGAAGACTCTGAACAGTTCAGCGGGCAGGCAACACTCTCTAGGTGACAGTTTCGTCTGTGCCATAAGGAGGCAGCTGTGAGTGCACCTGGCTGGTATTCTTAGAGCCAAAAGAAGCAGAGGTGTCACCAGATGGACATTTTCCAGGATGGATTCCTGGCAGGGCCAAGCTCTGTGGCTCTTAAGCAAATGTCGGAGCACCTGCCATCCTCAGGATTTACTGTCACACGAGTTCAACACCTGGAGTCAGCAGAGGAAGTGGGAAAAGTGGGGCGCAGGGAGAGAGTGGGAGGCCTACCCGAGGATGTTTAACGCTCATAAGTATTCCGTTGCACTGCCACATTGCACCCATTTAGTTTTTCATTCGGAATTTGTTACCTCGGAATGCTGAGTGCTGAATACTGCACTAGACCAAACACTTGGGCACACTCGTTTTATTTATGAATGCATGTTTGTGAGTTTTTGGCTCCCGCCGTACATCATTATAGCTGTGATGTTATTCGCGATAACGCACAGCCTCCAGTGCTCTATTGATTTCATTCAACAGTTCTGCAAAATAATAAGAAAACAAAGCAAAGGAGTCCTGTAAAAAACATCACATCTACTTTAATACTGACGGAAGTAGCAGCCTAACATTCTCTGCTTTGAACTGTGCAGTTCAGTAGGCTATACGGTACCAGTCAAAAGTTTAGACACGGCTACTTACAGGGGTCGGACAATGAAACTGAAACACCTGTCGTTTTAGTGTGGGAGGTCTCATGGCTAAATTGGACCAGCCTGGTGGCCAATCTTCATTAATTGCACATTGCACCAGTAAGAGCAGAGTGTGAAGGTTCAGTTAGCAGGTAAGAGCACAGTTCTGCTCAAAATACTGCAATGCACACAGCTTTATGGGTGACATACCAGAGTTCAAAAGAGGACACATTGTTGGTGCACGTCTTGCTGGCGCATCTGTGACCAAGACAGCAAGTCTTTGTGATGTATCAAGAGCCACGGTATCCAGGGTAATGTCAGCATACCACCAAGAAGGACGAACCTCCACCAGCATCACGTAGTGACCTGGCCACTATCCTGCAAGAAGAATGGCTTAAACTCCCTCTGACCACTGTGCAGGACGCAGTATATGTCATTCCCAAGGCGAACTGACGCTGTATTGGCCGCAAAAGGAGGCCCTACACCATACTAATAAATGATTGTGGTCTAAAACCAGGTGTTTCAGTTTCATTGTCCAATGCCTGTATATCAGGTTCATATGTTTATCTTAAAGTTTTACTGTAGAATAAAAGTGAAGACACCAAACCATTGTGGAATTACACAGTCCACCTTAAAACCCTCCAGAATGGAGCTGTACAGGAGGATGAACCAGCTTCCTTACCCTGCAGTGGAGCTGATAGAACAAGGTTTATTACTAAGCAGGTTTGGAGTGATTCTATTGGTCGGTGCATCATGAATATTCACTAAACTGAAAGGAGGACTAGAGCTTTTACACTGTGCAGAAAAAGAGATCAAAGTTTTTACATCACTAAATATATATTAGAGGTGGAGATATGGAGGAGTACCATACTGTGTACATCAGGAGTATAGGAACCACATAGGTATTTAGCTGACGCTATTATCCAGAGTGACGTACAAGGTTAACTGTATTAGGTAGGCCAGTGTAGTGTTAGGGATCTTACCCAAGGACTCTTATTGGTGTAGCACAGCATAGTCACCCAGACCAGGAACTGAACCCCACTCTCCCACATGAGGTGGGAGCTCACTGGCAGGTAGTGGTGTTAGAAATTGTATTAGCTGTCGTGGCCACTGAGTAAGAAACAGCTATGTATAGTATATGGGTTATTGGTTATGTATGTGTATAATGAGTATTGCCTCAGCCAGTTAAATTAGAATGATTTAGAACTGGAGCCATGTGTTTTTTAAAACACTGTTGTGTTGGATAAAGCATCAGACTATGAAGGTTTGCAGTCAGTGCCTTCTATGAGCTAAAAGCCATTTTGGTGCAGGTACGTCTATAAAATGACTATAATATGCTATTCCTATGCAAGAAGATTGAAGATTTGCCATACAACCTTTATTGCTACTGCAGTGTACTGTATAATATAGCCTTATATTCATAGATAGATAGATAGATAGATAGATAGATAGATAGATAGATAGATAGATAGATAGATAGATAGATAGATTGGGAAGAGGTGCTACAGTGCAGGGAATGTCTCGTTCCATGTGTGGAAAATGGCTCCAGAGCAGATGTTAATGATTGGCTAAAAGAAGTGACTGAGCATGTGGGTGTGGCCAAAGACCATAGTGTGAAGGAAGTAGCTGAATCTGCAGGTGTATGGAAGCAGCGTACGGTCATACGGGTCTACCAGCAGTGGCTACAATCCCAGTCTACAGGGAATTCTCCTCGGAACTGTGCCAGGGAAGGCATCCACCAAATCTGGCCCAACTACACAATCTTTGATGTAAGAGTGTCTGAGCACTGATGTGGCTACATCCAGAAACTTGTCCAGTCTATGCCAATTGCAGTCACAGCTATGCTATTAGGTACGTGTCAGTCACAGGGGACTCATATTTTGTCCGGTGAACTTCTAATGATCTTAAACTTCAGGTTACTTGAACAGCCTGTTGCTCTAGCATGCATAACCATTAGTGGTGTCACAGTTCAGGCACTCATGATGCAAATACACCATTCTGCTCGATACAGGATGTAACAAATCATCTCCAAAATGGCAACTTTACAGGAGAGGCCAAAAACCTTGTTTAATTTGAATGGAAGTCAATAGAGCTAGATGTCTTTCCAAGTAGTTTTGGGCCATTTATGTTGGTCCATTCTTCATGAAATGTCTACACAATGTAAACAGCAGCTCATGTGATCAAATGAAGCATAAAAGTAAAAAAAAAAAAAAATCAACAGAAATGGATATGCATGTTTTTATTTATATATGTGTATCAGACAAAGCAAGGATCTTGTGGGAACATGCAGGCACCGTTACTCTCCCTAGGAGCTGGTTAAGGTTCATGTGATCACATTACATAATTCAAATGAATACATAATTGTTAAATGAGATACTGTCTGATGAAGCTGATGAAGCTGAACTCACACACCTACAACAAAATACACCACGTTTGAAATGGAATCGATTGGTGCCAATCTCGTTACGAAAATTAGATTCATCATTTAGCTATAAGTAGCTATAACTGATCATGATTAACTACATGAATAGTTTGACAGCCCGAGGAAACATACATGGCCAATAAGGTTGACTGTAGCAGGGGAGTGGATTTTCACAGCATGGCGTTGCTTGTATTGCTGCAGTGCATTAGGGCCGTGTTAACCCCCCTCGGCAGAGGACGAGTCGTTGCGTAGCGTGAAATTAGTTTGACATCAGTGGGTGTCTTCAACCAGCCCAGCTAGCTCTGAGCCACGTAATTATTTACATTTCCGCTAGAGTGCGTGTGTTTATCTTTGTGGCTTGTCTATCAATTTCCATAGCTCCCCCCAACCCTCCAAGTCCACCACCCGACCTCGGAGGGAGAGGCTCTTTCCGTCTCACTCTTGGCAGCTTCATGATGATTGATGAGTCTTCACGCAACCATAAAACAGATGACACAATATCCAGACACCTGGAGAAAAATGAAACACGCACTCAGCCTCAAGCACTGGTTATGAGGAGTCTTCAATTATGTGTGGTTTTTTTTTCTTTCTTTTTTTTTTTTTAGAAACACAAAGCGACATTGATGCTGTCAAGTCTTCTTGTTTGTTCTTGTGTGTATATATATATGTGTGTGTGTGTGTGTGTGGGTGTGTATGAACAGACTTACTAGTGATGGGTAAATACCAGTACACTAAATATGCGTATGAACACATTGCAAATACAATTAAATTACAATTAAGGTACGTCTTATTAAGCCACATGAGATATTTCTGGTGTAACCCTTTAACTTCCTGCTCAACTTTTTGGTAGAGCACATTTTGAGTCATTGTAGCTTAATGAAGAAGATGTTGAGCGTGATCGTGCCATCTCTACCGATCGGTAGAGGTCTGTTAGGCTGAACTAGAGCTCACAGAGTCTTTCAATAAATACGCTTTTGCTGTTGTCATCCATAAAGGAAGCAAGCAACAAGCAATCACACCACACATGGTGAAATTTTTAAAGGTAATCTCATAATATAGTTTGATAACCAGAATGATGTAGCTTTAATACAGATACATTTTGCGAATACTGCTTTAACACAAAAAGCGCCTTGGACCGAATCATTCCTGCATTCTGAAAGCGTATTTCCAGCACGTTCTGTTTCATTCCAACCCTGCTTGTGAGTAAGCCTGGATAAAGTCCCCACAAATGTTCTACAATTTGCACTTTGTTAAGCCTGGCAAGTAATTAACTTGTGTAGAGCACTTTTCGAGAGCCTATTACAATTCATTGCTGACTGGAGCTACACGTACGACTAAACACCCCGTGTTCTGTTTGCTCGCAGAGTCTGCCGTTGCTTGGAACACAAACCCAAGTTCTTGGAATGGAATGGAGGCTTGTGAATGCCTCCTCATCTTATCTGTGCATTCACGATAACACGCACAAACACACTCCGGGTGGTTTTTTTGGGCAAGCCTGGTTTTGACTTTTCCGAAATGTTAATTACATGGGCTGTGCTGTTTAAAGGACATCTCAAAGCACTGCTGGCAATCCGCTGGAGTGTCTGAGGCCTGTTGTGACGAGCTTTTGAAAGCATAATATGGTGTGTTGTCAGACCTCTGAGCCATGGGTTTCAACTCTTATGACAAAAATGAAATGATTTCCTGGACTTCGAAGTGTTTTCAGTATATCAGAGTGCTTGATGTGAACTCAGACCGCCTCTTTGAAACATCAAAACAGTAGAGCGACACGATACGCCCATCCCCGGCGCTGATTTTAGGCCTACAGCTGCCTTAACCAGCCAGAGGCTGTCTTCAGTGCATGCATACAGGATATGGCATTAGGAGATCGAAGCATTTATTCCTAATACTTCATTCTGACACGAGTCTGACAGGCTTCAAGGCCCGTATTTAATCTAGAGAGCTGCTGCAACGTTTAAATGTTCATCGCAGTTAATTCATTCACTGTGCTGCAAACATAACATACACCTCCCTTAGCATGGTAGTTCAAATTAACACTGGCAAACGGGTAAACAGTAGCTACTTAGCAAGCAAACCACAAGGTTTCTGCATTAACCCCCCAGCAAGTACGGCCCCACCAGTGGGATTTGCCGCCATGGCTGCTCCCAAGATAGATAGTAAAGTCCCACCGGTGTTCAGCATTCAGCCTGCAAGTCAAACCCACAATAACCTCCATCAGTAGGTATCATCAACATGGCATTCCTCCACAAAATCATATCCAGGTTGCAGTCAGTCAAGACAGTGCGATCAAACATGGCTGCGTAAAGGCCTTCATGCCAACACTGTACAGGAAACGTTGACTAATTAACGTAAACTAAAGCATTTGTTGACATCTGTTTACGGTATCTGCATCACATGGAGCTAATGCTACGTTACAGCCACACTCTGGAACTGTAGCTATGTGCTGGCTCAAAGAACCAGCATGCCCTGGGCTGACCGCTGGAGATCATCAGAACTTGCTTGCAACAGGATTAAGCACTGCTGTGTAATTGGCATGCTCGGCTGGCACATGCTCCTGACTTAGTGATTGTGTCTGGCTGACTCGCGGTACAAACAAGCTTCAAAGGACAAACATGAATGGTCTTTATAGAACTCCACCTCTGCGCACCAGCGACGCCCCACACTCCACCCTCTCTACTAAGACAACCAATGAGAGCAGAGCTGATTAGCATACAAAATCAGCTGCAAGGAAATGATCCTTTTAATTCATTCATTCATTCATTCATTCATCTATCTATCCTCTGGGTCGCTTTTCTTTCTAGGTCGGTTGGAACGGGTGCTGTAGCCCTCAGTCCATAGCACATATCTGGCCACCAGTCGATACGACATTCACAATCTAGCACCCTTAAAGAACCCTGGTTCTTGAACTGATTCCATTCAGGCGTTAAAGACACGTGGTTCTATTTAGGAAACAAATCTGTGTTGGCACCAGTTTTTATTGGAACCAAGGAACGTCAAAGGATATGACATGAGCCTCAACACAGGGACTTGAACAGTGGTGGTAAACAGTAGTACCAAGATGGCGGAGCGTATAGATTACCTGCTGTTATTCTAGATGTTTGTTTGTTCGCAGAATGTAAGCACGGTCAACTACTGCAGATAAGAAGACTGTGACTGTCACCCTTTAGGTATCCTGTTAGACTCAGAGAATGCTGGGATACCATCCACTAGGTGCCCTGTTTTACTAGTAGACCACAGAGATGGTCACAAGTCACAAAATACAAGTCCAAGTCAAGTCACGAGTCTTTAGGCTAGAGTCCAAGTCAAGTCACGAGTCTTTAGGCTAGAGTCCAAGTCAAGTCACGAGTCTTTAGGCTAGAGTCTAAGTCAAGTCTTAAGTCAATTTACATTTAGCATAAATATACTGTAGCATTCAAAAAGGTGTAGATTAAATAAAACACAACAGATTAACTTTAATGCTACATATTTCCTTACAATATTTACTCACGAAAAATGACGTGATCTACAACTCTTAGACAGAACAAACTAGAAGCAATATCACTTTTTGTTTCGGCACCATCCTCTCCCTCAAACGCTTCCTGTTTTAGGCCAGCTTAAGGGGCTAATACTGTATGTTATATAGCTGGAATGATGGCTAAACGGCTAAGCGGCTAGCACAAACTTATCTGGGTGTGTGTTCAGATGCCTTATGAAGTTTGATGTGGTCGATCCAGTGTCTGTAATTTGTTTCCCACACTCTCTGCACGTTGCCACTCTTCTGGTATATGCTAGGATTTTGAATTCCAAAGGCTACCACGTACGGCGCTCCCGCCGTATGCATTCAATGCAGTTCCAAAAGATGTTCTCCCATTCATTATTTAATTATCTAATTATCTACCACTTACGTGAGTATTAGAACAATTAAGTTCCTCAAACAAGGGTAATGATTCACTAGAGCCACGAAGCTAGCTTTAGCTCCCCTCTATGCTGTCAGTGGCATTCCTTTCTTTGGTTATAAACTGTGTGCTATAACCGCTACTGCCACCAATTATGGGCTAAGCTGTCACAAGACATACAAGTGGTTCTTCAGCTGACCACTGGGGGTCGCCATTATTGCCTTCTCCTTCCACAACAACTGACACGCCCACAAATGTTATCACGGTTCGTGCTGACGAACCTACTGTTATTTGCTTCCAGCTGGCAATGAACTTGTTGGGTTCCAAACTGATTGATATTGGTGGAAATTCGCCAAACGTTTTAAAATTAGGTACTCTGGAACGGAACCCGCTCCAATGGTTGGTGGAAAAGGGCTAACAGAAAGGACTCCAGACGCCTGAATGGTCGTCCACGTTTTGATGGGGAAATAAGCGATAAAAAGCGTATGGTAATAATAAGCCACAATAAGACATAAATATATACCTAGCCATCCGATTCCAAGGCCAGCACATTAAAGCCTTTTCTATTCCGTGTATGTATCACGAGTTTCTGCCTGGATTGGAAGGTCTACCTACTTGTACAAGTGATGTACAGAAATGATTCACTAGCTTTGTCGATGTGATCTGATTCAAATCCCTGCCAAATGAACTGCGTCGATCCCGTGACGTCAGTGCCCTATTGAATCTTCCTTGCGCTGACCCTGAATTCATCCGAAATGGTTTGAATCGAGTGAATGCAGCATAGGTCATGGTGGCTGCCGAGAAAGGCCAAAGACAAAGCTTTATTTCTACCGCAAGCCTTTGCACTTTTAGCCTCCTATTCAGCACCATTCCTGCTGTAGCTCCGGGGGAAAATGCCTTGGTTTTCCTTCGCTCCTAGCTCACACCTCTGCACAGAGATCACCCCTTTTAGCAGGTCTGAGAAACACTGGACAGGCTCCAGCCAAAGACCTCACCTCCTTGGCAGATTTGGTCCACCCTACCCTGGCTTTTAGAGAAGGCCTCCTGAGATAGCGACACCGGTCTGAAGAGCTTATTAGACAAAAAGGTGACATGAACGGAAGGAGCATCTCAGCCCCAACCCTCCCTCCACCAGCCCTGAGTCACGGGAGAGGCCTGAGCTCTGTCTTTCCCTTTTTTTTGTTTGCATTCGGTCAGAAATACACCATGTTTGTTTTCCATTATGACTTGTGCAATTGGATCACTCGCTAGCCTGGAGCCAGATTGGGCGAAGGAGGTGAACCGAGAATATAAAGTGGTTTCTCCCTGGACCCAAGTGTCCTCTTAGAGCTCTCCCAGCCAAAACCCCCTTAACCTTCACATTTAGCAAAGAGCAGATAAGCGGAGGTGGGGTGGGGATGGTGCGGGGGTGGTTGTGGTTGTGGAGGACAGAGGCAAAACAAACATGTTTTATTCGGGTGCATAGCATGGCCTTTGCACCCCGTCGCTCTTGTCAGCATTGAGGGAGATCAGCTGGTGTGATGTTTTTGGGGAGGACTGGGGACGGTCTCTGATGTTCAAGACAGGGATATTAAAGATAGAGATATTTCTGGGGACATTAGCTTCAAGACAAACCCCTTGCAAAGGGACATGAACGGGACTCCTAAAGGCTAACTTATGCTTTTGCATCTTACCCTATGCCGTACCCTACGCTGTACTTTACGCTGTATCCATTGGCGTACCCTTGTTCGTACTCTACCCTGTACCATATGCCATGGTCTATGTCATACTTTATGCTGTACCCTATGACGTACCCCATGTCGTACTCCACATGTGACACCATACGTTGTACTCTACACTGTACCCTATGCTGTACCCTACATCGTACTCTACACTGTACCCTATGCTGTACCCTACATCGTACTCTACGCTGTACCCTATGCAGTACCCTTTGCCATACTCTACGCTGTACCCTATGCAGTACCCTACACCGTACTCTACGCTGTACCCTATGCAGTACCCTTTGCCATACTCTACGCTGTACCCTATGCAGTACCCTACACAGTACTCTATGCTGTACCCAATGCAGTACCCTACACCGTACTCTACGCTGTACCCCATGCAGTACCCTACACTGTACTCTACGCTGTACCCCATGCAGTACCCTACACTGTACTCTACACTGTACCCTATGCAGTACCCTACACAGTACTCTACGCTGTACCCTATGCAGTACGCTACACAGTACTCTACGCTGTACCCTATGCAGTACCCTACACCGTACTCCATGTTGTACCCTATGCAGTATCCTACACTGTACTCTACGCTGTACCCTATGCCGTACCCTACACTGTACTCTGTTGTACCCTATGCAGTACCCTCCTCGTACTCTACACTGTACCCTATGCAGTACCCTACATCATACTCTACACTGTACCTTATGCAGTACCCTCCTTGTACTCTACACTGTACCCTATGCAGTACCCTACACCATACTCTACGCTGTACCCTATGCAGTACCCTACACCATACTCTACGCTGTACCCTATGCAGTACCCTACACAGTACTCTATGCTGTACCCTATACAGTACTCTACGCTGTACCCTATGCAGTACCCTACACAGTACTCTATGCTGTACCCCATGCAGTACCCTACGCCGAACTCTACACTGTACCCTATGCAGTACCCTACGCCGAACTCTACACTGTACCCTATGCAGTACCCTACGCCGAACTCTACACTGTACCCTATGCAGTACCCTACGCCGAACTCTACGCTGTACCCTATGCAGTACCCTACGCTGAACTCTACGCTGTACCCCATGCAGTACCCTTCACCATACTCTACGCTGTACCCTACACTGTATTCTACACTGTACGCTATGCAGTACCCTAAGCCGTACTCTATGCTGTACCCTATGCAGTACCCTAAGCCGTACTCTATGCTGTACCCTATGCAGTACCCTAAGCCGTACTCTACGCTGTACCCTATGTCGTACTCTATGAACCCTATGCCAATGTATACCTCAGCATCGAATCTAAAGCGTAATCATGACATAGGTACCACATAGGTGCATAGTTTGCATGTCCGACGCCATAGCCTGACGCACCGCGTCCCAGAAATGTAACTACGTATGGTGACGCAGACAACAACAGCTGTGATTGGTCCTCATTGCATGGCCTTTGCACCCAGCCTCTCTTGTCAGCATTGAGGGAGATCATGTGACTTTATCGGGGTCCGCATCAGGATTCCGCCCGGTGTTGCAGACGCTATGGCGAGCCAGAGTGTACAGTATGTTTATTCAGTTCTGGTCCCGGGAGGAAATGAAAGGATTAGTATTACAGCACTATATCCTATGTTTTGGAACGGTGGCGAGCTTGCATTCATTGACAACTGACTTCTCCATTATTGCCGCCTCTTTTTTTCCACAGAGGCCTAGTCGTAATAACTGATGGATAGATATTGCATGTCATAAATGTTTCCTTGGCAAAATGAGCTTTTGCTCTTGCACAATTTTAGGTGGCAGTCTGGGCGGAATGGATTGATGCGCTGCCGCTCTTGTTCTTGCTCTTGGCCTCCGTTTGATATGCATATCCTGGTGGTCACCCTGCCCGTGGATCTAGGTGCTGACACTGGAAATGTGTGGAAATGTGGTCATGATGGAAAAGGCCGGAGGTCAGAAAAGGACAGCGGCTGTATTAAAGCCATAATGAGGCTTCAGTGATGCTCCCTGGTAGGATTCGCAACTCTATTTTCTGTCTGTCTTTTTAGTTTCGCCAAATATGTACTGGAAGCAGTTACTGCCGGTGACTCATTTGTGTTGACTGGTAGCGGTGCTGTCATACCACTCACTATAAGATATTTACCTCAAAGGGTCTGTCGCTGTAGACCACAGGCTGTTTTCCTCAGGCAAACATACACGGGTTTACCAGTTTAGCAGGCACTCATTGGCTCGTACACTGGAAGACTCTGCTGTGTCCAATAATGAGCAAAAGTTTCATTTATTTAATTAGAGCTGTCTCCTTTGCTCTACCCTGTGCAGAGGTTTCCTGGGAAGTGTTTTAATAAGCATCTCATTAGGGCGGATTGGTAACGGTGAGACGTCTCAGTCACTGTCCATAGTCACTCAGTTAGGGACGGCTTGGAACATTCACTAGATGATTTACTAGTGAGTGAAAAAACATAATGGCAGTAATGCTATAATTACTGACTGTACGTCAAATCCAAGTGGCTACGCGGTACCTATGCTGTACCCTACACTGTACCCTACACTGTACCCTACACGGTACCCTACACTGTACCCTACACTGTACCCTACACTGTACCCTACACTGTACCCTACACTGTACCCTACACGGTACCCTACACTGTACCCTACACGGTACCCTACACAGTACCCTACACAGTACCCTACACTGTACCCTACACTGTACCCTACATGGTACCCTACATGGTACCCTACACTGTACCCTACACTGTACCCTATACAGTACCCTACACGGTACCCTACACTGTACCCTACACTGTACCCTACACTGTACCCTACACTGTACCCTACATGGTACCCTACACTGTACACTACACGGTACCCTACACTGTACCCTACACGGTACCCTACACTGTACCCTACACTGTACCCTACATGGTACCCTACACTGTACCCTACACGGTACCCTACACTGTACCCTGCACTGTACCCTACACTGTACCCTACACTGTACCCTACACTGTACCTTACACTGTACCAAACATCTTGCACTATGCCATACCCTATATCATACCTTACACAGTACCCTACACTGTACCATATGTCTTGCACTATGTCATACCCTACACTGTACCGTATGCTTTACACTATGCCATACCCTATGCAATTACCTACACCACACCCTACACCATAGCCTACGCCACACTCTACACATACCCTATGCTGTAGTGAATGCCATACTGTACATCATGCTCAACTCGGTGTTCTACATGTACCCTATGCCATACTGTGCTCCATACCCTACAGCATACTCTACACGTACCCTATGTACCCGCACTGTACGCCGTACCTTACACCATACTCTACACTGTATTCTCCATGTTCCACTCTCGTCATACTGTATGCCATACCCAACATTATACTCTACAAGTACTCTATGCTGTACTGAACGCCGTACCCTACACCATACTCTACACGTACTCTACGCTATGTGATATAACAGGTTATGGACTGGTTCACACTCTCGTCAGTTGGAACTGTTAATTGTAAGCCTGTAGAGTCTTTAAGATCACCAACTACATCCATATAGATGGGTGAGTCTGAACTTTGATTGGTTCTGTATGTTTTCGGAATTTTTCCTGACACTGGAAAATACATACTAGTGTTTACTGGCTGTTTTGACTGGGATACATTAAGTGGAGTGTAGCTTTTGCACAGGGGCACTGCCAGTGGTGGTACCATCACACTCCACCTGATTCATCAATAGAGAGAACTGACCAGATATTATTCGGGGGATTAACCATCCTCAGCACAATAAGCAACACGGTACTGTGAAGTGGTGCTAGCGTATCGGGCCCAGCAGCATTGGTAGGGTGTGCAGTACATACCTCTCTCTCTCTCTCTCTCTCTCTCTCTCTCTCTCTCTCTCTCTCTCTCTCTCTCTCTCTCTCTCTCTGGTAATAAAGCTCTGTCACTGCAGCTCCATCTTTTCGGGTTGATTGATATTTTTGCGCGACGACTCTGCAGTTTCCCAGATGGATTCGTGTACACTTATGAAAGCAATTAAGTAATCCTGAGATCAATAGCAAGGGGACTTCTCCTAACCAGTCTCCCCATTCCCTCGCTCCTCTGTCGAGGCCTAGCTTTGCTCTGTGTCGTGACTGTGATGCAGTTTGAATATCGATCACTGTTGTTAAAATAATAATGATAATTATAATAACCATAAAGCATTCTGTCATTTAGAGTCCCCATGGGTTAATTTGTCCCCCCCACCCCCTGTTTCCTTTCCATTTGACTAGTTCCCCTCTATTTAATCCTTTTTCTAAACAGAGGCTTAATTAGCTATAGTCAGTGGTGCATGCCTGGATTATGCCTTTTGGAGAAACAACACATTTGATCTCATTTGGAGCAGCTTAAGGAAGTGACGAGCCTCACTGACCATTAGCCACTCACTGGAGCGGAGCTGGCGCTGCTGTGGCCATAGTCGCCGTAGTCGGAACAGCGCTGTCTCCTTTGCTGCACCCTGTGCAGAGGTTTCCTGGGAAGCGGTTTTAATAAGCATCTCATTGGGGCGCAGCGGTAACGGTAAGACGTCCCAGTCACCTTCCATAGTTGCTCAATTACGGGCGGCTTGGAACATCCAGTGGCTACATGTCACCTCCTCAGAACTTGAGTGATGGAACCAAATGGCAGTAATAATTACTGAGGGTATTGAAGAAGGCGCTGCTAATTATTGACGTGACCTGATAGCTTCATCATTCATTCATTTGGATAATCATTCATTCATTCATTCCTTCATCCATTCATTCTTTTCCCTCTAAGCTGCTTATTCTACTGGCTGTTTGCTAGAACCTATCCCAGCATTCTTTGGGCGGAAGGCAGGAAACACTTTGGAATAGTTGCGAGCCCATCACATGGCATGACTGCCTATCCTATGGGCAATATTTATTAAGCTACACATACAGAAGTAGTGTCTCTCAGTGTGGCCTCGGACCACCAAGTCTGCTAACGCAACACCCCGGCCTTTTGGCATGGAGCTGTAGAGGTTCCTAATGGTGTCCTGTGATAATCCATCCCATGCAGCTTGAATATCCTCACACAGTCCTTGCAGATGGTGCGGTAGGGGTGGAGGTGGAGTGACACCAGGCCTTCTGGGCATGTGACAACGAACTTTTCGTCTTGTTGCTGACGACGATGCTTCCAGTCTGAGTCACTCCATAGCCCAAGCCTGGAACAACACCATTGCAGTCTTTGGTGACGGTGACATGGTGTTAAGGACAGCCGTTGTAACAGTCTACATGTATGTAGTCCTGCGTCGTGCAGCCGTCTGCCAATGCCGCTGGCACATACAGGATGACTCATGAAGAGCACCACCGCTCAGCAGTCATGGCTGTTGGGTCAGTCAGGTACAGCGATAAGGCCCGTCCTTGCTTACCTTGCCTTGGTTGATTCTGTCTGGGTGGAGCTATTGCTGTATTAGAAAGCAACCTCCACAGACAGCGCTAGCTGCTCGCTAGCACATCCAGTACATTTGGACTCCTAACATGTCTCAGCTGATCAGCTACATATGGGGTAAGCTGTGAACTGTGTGAATCAGATTCCCCCCAAACCATTTTTTTAAATGAACTGAGCTTCTGAGCTAAGCCTGTTAGCGAACGCTCCATCACGATTCCACCATCGCCATACAGTGTCTTGGAACCTTTATCCCCTCCTACATGATGGGCAGCGGCCAACCCCCGCATCCTCTGAAGAGCTTCTTGTGGCCGTGATCTCGCCTTCGGTCGTGACATGTGGGTTTCCAGAGGAATCAAGGTTCCAATGTGGCAACCATAGAGGCCCATACGGATGCCCACAGCTTGCCCACCAGTGCTGGCGTCTCTGGCTCTGTTTCTCCAACACCGGGTCCAAGCTTTCTGTTCAGCTTTCTGAAGTCCTTTGTCCCTCCTGCTCAGCTCTACACAATCATAAAGAAGAGATGTGCCGTTCATGACTCATTCTATTCAGCAGGCCTCATCTTTTCTTCCTCTGTGTCTCCCTACACAGAAATGAAAAGAAGTGGATGAGGGAGGAAAAAAAAAGGGCGCCGTCAAAACCATCTTGAACAGTCAGTGGCCTTTGCGAGATGAATGCGGAATTGTATTTGAATGGGATGGTGCTTTTATCAAGCTAGCCATCGTTAGAGAAATCACGAGCGTAAATCTGAATTATGAGTTGATTGGACCGTTTCCTTACGTCTTCGGGCTCATTGCCCGGTTCTAAGCATGTTTACAATAAAGGCACTGTAACCGAAAGTGCTTTAATCTGTTTGTTTTCATTGGTGGTCACCACGAGCGATAGATACCAAGGAAACGGGGGTTAATTGATTATCTGATGTGGCTATAAATTACCATTAGATCAATGACAACTTGGCTGCAGTTGTTAAATGACATCAGTAGGGCCATAAGCATGCAGGCAGGGGCACACGCATGCCCGCCTGCCCGCCTGCCCGCCCGCCCGCCCGCCCGCTCCATCTCCGATCAGCTCAAACAGCCAGCGAGGATCTTTTCATATATCAATTAACGGCTGCGGCGTGTTTACCAAGTGTCAGGATGATGAAGAGCTTGCGCTGTTGGGCCTGCGCCGGAGCAAATGAATGTCCACGTGTGGCGCTTGCATCACAGCTTATGTTGCCTATTAAGCCAGGCAGCCATGCGTCTCAAGAGTGCTTCTAGACGGCGCCGAGACAGGCTGCACATCAGCCTGCAACAGTACGTTCCTGCCTAGACGACCGCAATTGATTGTTTGGCTGCCTCAAAGTCCTCTCGCTCAGCCTCAGATGCTCTTATTTGATTTCTCCGACTCCTGTGGACACACTGCGCACGGCTCGGCAGATGGGAATAGGGGTCTTCAGCGCTCCGGTGAATTTTTTTGGGTTTGTTATTGGATTAGGCCGTGTGTCCCAGACATGGTCCGATCCAATAGTCACTCCTTAGCCTGCTAAAGAGTGAGCTCTGTTACTTAGACCCTGAATCCCAAACCTAGATTCCTGCAGTGCACCTCATTTACGGCCCTGACGTTCCACAATATTGGCCGCACCCGGGATGCGATGTGTTAGAGTGTCTTCGGCACAGCGGCAGCATATCTGTCTGCATCTTTGTGCACGCGTCTCGGGCTTAAATCCACTGTCAGGGTGCCAGATCTGCGCTGGATCCCCTCCCGGACCTTTGAAGAGAGTTATGTCGTTTACAGAACTAACGGGTTTCCTCTAGAACATTAATGACATCGGGGAGCGTTCCACCTCACATGCGAGGGATCCCATCTTTCTCATCCGACTTCATCAGACCCTTAATGACTCCCTTGGTCTGCTTGGATGCACTCCAGCGTAAACAGTCTCCTCACCCTTTCTGCATCTCTGGGCTCTACATCTGCCTGGGAAGACAGGCTCAGGGCTTGGTGCTTCTACCTTCTACCTGCTGAATGGGGTTTTAATGGTGGGCGGTGGGTGCCCAGCAGTATATATATATAAAAATTGAAAAAAGCAGATGTTAATGTTTGACTGAACGGAGGTATTGCTAACCGGTCATCTTGGTGCTGACCACGGTGCCTCCACACATGGATTCGTTGGTCGTCTCCACCAAGACTACATCAAGACTCACTGAAGATGACCCGCTGCCATTCTGAGTCACTCCATGACAGTCTGGTACGACACCACTATAGTCTTCGCTGACGGTGACGTGGTGTTAAGGACAGTCGTGGTAACGGTCTGTGTGCATGTACTCCTGCATCGTGTAGCCGTCTGCCAATGGTGGTGGCACTAACAGGATGACTCATGGAGGACACCACTGCTCGCTGACTATCCACAATCGTGGCTGTTGGGTCAGTCAGGTGCAGTGATAGGACCTGTCCTTGCTTACGTCACATGCACAGCCGAGCATGAAACTTGAATCGTCCTCATGTCTCACAATGTCAGACCTGCCCACCAAGTTTCATTCCTGTCGGTTGATTCCTTCTGGGTGCAGCTTTTCTATTGATGATGACTGTTAAGCCAGTTCTAGGACAACCAGCTGCATTAGGGCGTGCCAAAGGTCATAGTGTGAAGGAAGTACCTGAATTTGCAGGTGTATTCTTCTCGGAAATGTACCAGGGAAGACATCCACCAAATTTCTTTCACCTGACAATCTCCACACATCCTACTACAATCTATAATGCAACATATACCCAAAATAGATACACAGGGGTTGGACAATGAAACTGAAACACCTGGTTTTAGACCACAGTCATTTATTAGTATGGTGTAGGTCCTTTTGCGGCCAATACAGCGTCAGTTGGTCTTGGGAATGACATATACAAGTCCTGCACAGTGGTCAGAGGGAGTTTAAGCCTCTTCTTGCAGGATAGTGGCCAGGTCACTACGTGATGCTGGCGGAGGTTCGTCCTTCTTGGTGGTATGCTGACATTACCCTGGATACCATGGCTCTTGATACATCACAAAGACTTGCTGTCTTGGTCACAGATGCGCCAGCAAGACGTGCACCAACACTTTGTCCTCTTTTGAACTCTGGTATGTCACCCATAATGCTGTGTGCATTGCAGTATTTTGAGCAGAACTGGGCTCTTACCTGCTAACTGAACCTTCACACTCTGCTCTTACTGGTGCAATGTGCAATTAATGAAGATTGGCCACCAGGCTGGTCCAATTTAGCCATGAGACCTCCCACACTAAAATGACAGGTGTTTCAGTTTCATTGTCCAACCCCTGTATATTCAGGGTACAAGAACCAAGACATAATCTTCTGCAAAGAAACAGAGACGGACAGAAAGAAAGAGAGTGGGAGATAAAGGCTGAATGGCAGAACCTTGAAGAAGCGTCAATATGAAGAGGAAATAGTTTTCCACATCACAACTCGGGCACTAGGAGACGCCTCTGGAAGTCGATAGACACAAATATGCGAGCGTAGAAGAGACGTTATTAATAGCACGGCGGCTCAAGGAATCCACGGCGTACCCGTCATTGATTCGCTCCTTTTATCGTCACTGCTGCGTCCTTATAATTAGGCCTTAACTGTGAGTCATTAGGGAAGGTAGTTCATACCTACCGACATGAAACTAAAGCCGAGTCCCCCTCAATAAAGCAAATGTCATGTGTCCCAGCAGTTCTGCAAATGGGCACGCTCTTGAAAGGAAGGAAGCGTTGGGGTTGGATGCGAGGCGAAAGGAATTGAAGTGGCCTCTCGTTCTCCTATCAAATAACACCACCTCGATTCGTCGGAGGGTTGGGTATACGTGCGGTTCTGCGAGCCGACTCTGCTGGGGCTTGTAATAACATTTACTCTTCCCTGCATCGGCCTTGTATCGGTCCGCTGGCTGGCTGCGCGTCTCGGCGACACTCTGAGACCTTACAAAACAAATACGCACTCGTCCACCACCACAAAAGAGATCTGAGCGTGTCCTTACAGACGCTCTTTCACGCAGGTGTTTGGGAAACAGTGTAAAAGTCACTGAGCAATCCGGGGAACATGCATGGAATTCCTGTCTTGTCTTTTTCTGCTTTAAGACATTCAGTTCCTCAGGAACTATAGGCACACGGTTAGACCCTTGTTACACCTTCGAGGTCACCTTAACATTGTTTCTACATGGATGACTAAACATATTACCTGCACATATTACCTGCATATGTTACCTGCATATATTACCTGCACATATTACCTGAACATTTTGCCTGAACATATTACCTGCGCATATTACCTGCACATATTACCTGAGCATATTACCTGCACATATTACCTGTGCATATTACCTGCACATATTACCTGCACATATTACTTGAACGTATTACCTGAACATATTACCTGCGCATATTGCCTGCACACATTACCTGCACATATTACCTGAACATATTACCTGAACGTATTACCTGAACATATTACCTGAACATATTACCTGAACGTATTACCTGAACATATTACCTGCACATACTACCTGAACGTATTACCTGCGCATATTACCTGAACATATTACCTGAACATATTACCTGAACGTATTACCTGCGCATATTACCTGCACATATTACCTGAACATATTACCTGCATATATTACTTGCACATATTACCTGAACATATTACCTGCGCATATTACCTGAACATATTACCTAAGCATATTACCTGAACATATTACCTAAGCATATAACCTGAACATGTTACCTACGCATATTACCTGCACATATTACCTGCACATATTACCTGAACATATTACCTGCACATATTACCTGCGCATATTACCTGAACGTATTACCTGCGCATATTACCTGAGCATATTACCTGCACATACTACCTGAACGTATTACCTGCGCATATTACCTGAACATATTACCTGCATATATTACTTGCACATATTACCTGAGCATATTACCTGAGCATATTACCTGAGCATATTACCTGCACATATTACCTGCACATATTACCTGAGCATATTACCTGAACATATTACCTGAACGTCTTACCTGCATATATTACCTGAACGTATTACCTGCATATATTACCTGCACATATTACCTGAACATATTACCTGCACAGAACCTTTTTTCTAATACTGAACACCAGTAAAGTAGCTTATTGCCACCAAGCGGAATAAAGCCATAGCCCCTCTGTCTTGTATTCATCACAAGGTGTTACGTCGTGAATATGAAAAAAGCTGTCGTGTTGTAAAAATGTCTTTCCTTATTATGAAACCACATGTTTAGAAAATGGCATAATATGTCATAATTATGAGAAAGTATCTTTATATTACAAGAACATATGTTGTGAAAAAAATGACATCATATAGAACAGTTATGAAAAGAAAATATCTCATCATGGTTTGAGAAGATATGTTGGAAAAATAACATTTGTTATAATTACGGGAATCTGTCTCGTTATGGACAAAATATGTTTGAAAAATTGACATCATCTGGAAGAGTAATGAGAAAGTATTATTACAATAACTTCTGTAGGGAAAATGACGTCGTCTGTAATAATAACGAGAAAGTGTTTCATCAAATGAGAAAACCGGCTGGAAAAAACCAACAACATATTATGTCATAATTATGAGAACGTGTCTTATGTGTAGTATGTTTGGAAAATGACATCATCTGGAATGATTAGGAGAAAGTATCTTCTGGTTATGTCAAAATATGTACAAAAATATTAATATGTATAAATTATTACATCATCTGCTGGAATGGTGAGGAAGTATTCCATTATACTGTATTCCAGAATATGTTGGGGGAAAAAATTGTATGGCATAATTATGAGGTGTCTTGTTACAGATCAAATATATGGGGAAATGAGATCTGGCATAATTATGAGGATGTGTTTTGTTACTAGGATGTTGAGAAAATGATATTATAATTGCATAAAAGTATCTTTTATTTTCTCCCAGATAAATTTACATATATAATGAAACACGTTTGAAACTGTTCATATTATACCCCATGATAACGAGAAAACCTGGCTCAATACAATCACCTGAACTAATAACAGATCCCTGGACCCGGATAAACAGTGTAAGATACATCACTGAGATACAAAATCATTTAACTCGGTAGTTTATGATCATAAAACAGGAACATTTCACATACGGTATCAACCAAAGCTGAGCTTCCTGGAAGCATCTTAGCACAAAGATGATTCCTAAATGGTAGAGTGAGCATCACACTGTACTCTCTCTCCCTCTCCCTCTCTCCCTGTCTCTCTCTCTCCCCTCCCTCTGTCTCTGTCTCTCTCTCTCTCTCTCTCTCTCTCTCTCCCTCCCTCACTCCATCTCTGTCTCTCTCTCTCCCTCTCCCTCTCTCCCTGTCTCTCTCTCTCCCCTCCCTCTGTCTCTGTCTCTGTCTCTGTCTCTGTCTCTCTCTCTCTCTCTCTCTCTGTCTCTCTCTCTCTCTCTCCCTCCCTCACTCCATCTCTGTCTCTCTCTCTCCCTCTCTCTTTCTCCGTCTCCCCACTGTCTCTCTTTCTGTCTCTTTCTCTTTCTTTCTCTCTCTCTCTCTCACCCTCTCTCTCTCCCTCCCTCTCTCACTCCATCTCTCTCTCTCCCTGTCTCTCCCTCTGTCTCTCTTTCTGTCTCTCTCTCTCTCCCCCTCCCTCTCTCTCACTCCATCTCTCTCTCTCTCTCTCTCTCACTCCCTCTCTCACTCCATCTCTCTCTCTCGCTCTCTCTCACTCCCTCTCTCACTCCATCTTTCTCTCTCTCTCCCTCCCTCTCTCACTCCATCTCTCTCTCTCTCTCTCTCCCTGTGTCTCCCTCTGTCTCTCTTTCTGTCTCGTTCTCTCTCTCTCTCTCTCTCTCTCTCTCTCTCTCTCTCTCTCTCTCTCTCTCTCTCTCTCTCTCGTTGCCAGTTAAGAAGACGGATCAGGAAAACTGGGGTCTGACTGGCATTGATTAATATTGACACTTCTTCAAGTCTGTCATTCAACCTCAAGTCTCTCTCCGTCTCCCTCTCCCTCTCTCTCTCTCTCTCTCTCGCCCTCTCCCTCTCTCCCACCCCCTCTCTCCCACTCTCCCAACGTATCCTCCTTTCGCTATCTTCCTGTTCCTATCTCTGCCGCTCTCGCTGTCTTTCATATTATGACCTGTTTTGTGTTGTTATATGAATCATAATCACTACAAGCACTACCAATAGAAAGAAGAAACAAACTATCTAGAACTTAAGGATTCTTCTCTCTGTCTCTCTCTGTCTCTCTCTCTGTCTCTCTCTCTCTCTCTCTCTCTCTCTCTCTCTCTCTGTCTCTCTCTCTCTCTCTCTCTCTCTCTCTCTCTCTATCTCTCTCTCTCTCTCTCTCTCTCTCTCTCTCTCTCTCTCTCTCTCTCTCTCTCTCTCTCTCTCTCTCTCTCTCTCTTTCTCCCTCTCTCTTTCTCTCTCTCTCTCACTCACTCACACTCACTTACTCACTCACTCACTCACACACACACACACACACACACCTCTCTGGCTGTGACCAATCGGCGGATCGGAGATCGCTTTAGCGGGTTTAGGATCTCCAGGCAAGGCAGCACAGTCCGATGAACAAAGTGCAATTTACAGTTTCAGGGTTAGTAAAAAGAAATAGCCGTGTAATTTTTATGAAGTTATAAAAATCAACGAAGCATCGACTCCTCGGATAAAAAACGTGCTGTGACATAAATTCAAGGCGCGCAAGGCCAGGGCTAAAACGCAGCTGAAATTGCTATTTCCTCATCCATTGTCCTGGTGGCTTCCACCGAACCCTGTTTGTGAATGGTTTGATCGGCATGGCCGTTTTTCTGGAATTTTAATATATTTATTAATTTATTTTCTGGCCCTGACGGTGGCAGAACTGACCCGGCGGAGTCAGAGGAAAATAGTTTTTGTTCTTTCGTTCTCTTAGTGTGTTTTTATAGAATCAATAAAGAAGCCAAGAGCACTATTCTAACTGTTAGACCATTCAGCCTAGCGTTCCCGCACTCCTCTAAAGGCCCTGAGCTCCATGAATACAGTAACAGAGGGAATCCTGTTCGGAGCCGAATGCTTTGTTTGTTGTTTGTTGTTGTTGTTTTGGTTTCTGGGTGTGACGCGTTCCTTTTTGGTGACATGTTTTGTCATAACCCAGATCAGCCCTCTTGCTCATTAATTTGTGCACTGCCCTCGTGCTTGTCACATCTGACAAGCAAAAAGAATGAATTTCCTGCGGCGTTGTGCCTAATCAAAAAAGATTGTTTTATTGTTCTGCCCCGGCTCCATTTGCATTTTAGTCACATCAGTCAGGTGCGTTTCTCTCTTATTCCTCAATATCGCTTCCTTTGCAGAGCACTTTGGGAACGCTCATTGTTATTCCCTGACATTTCCCGGGTTTTTTATTTTTTTGCAGTGATAACGCTTCTATCGGAAATGATGCACCTAATTAAAAAACAAAAAAAGCATGGCATTCATTAGTAATCTGTCCATGAATTCAATAACGCGTCTCAAACCCACAACCTAAGGTCAAATGAGTCAAGCCTGACTTACGTTATTCCAAATGCCACGTTGTCCCGCTGATAGCCCGTCCTCAAACAATTAAACACGTACCACATCCATGAGCATGTTTGGCTAAACAGCTGATGGCTTTATGGTGACATTTATGATGCTTTATTATGGCACGCAGACACGGGAATGGACTTAAACACTGGGCTGGCTGGATATTTATGGACTAAGAATGCACTGCAGGGCCCAGTGAGGGGCCTTGAGTTGGTTTAAGAAGCAGCTACGCTGCAGAGACTGGAATGGCTGGATATGTCTGAATTAAGAATGCAGTGTAAGGGCCAGTGAGGGCCTCTAGTTGGTTTAGGGAGCAGCTGCGCTGAAGACACCAGAGTAGCTGGATAGTATGGATTGAAAATGCAGCCTAAGGGCCAGTGAGGGCCTCTAGTTGGTTTAGGAAGCAGATATGCTGAAGACACTGGATATGTATGGATTAAGAATGCAGCCTAAGGGCCAGTGAGGGCCTCTAGTTGGTTTAGGAGCAGCTATGCTGAAGACACTGGATATGTATGGATTAAGAATGCAGCCTAAGGGCCAATGAGGGCCTCTAGTTGGTTTAGGAAGCAGCTATGCGACAAACACTGGATTGGCTGGATACACTGGATTGATTGGCTGGAAACACTGGATTGTAGGGGCCAGTGAGGACCTCAAGTTGGTTTACGAAAGAGCTATGCTGCAGACACTGGAATGGTTGAATGTGAATGGATTAAGAATGCAGTATAGGGGCCAGTGAGGGCCTGGAGTTGGTTTAAGAAGCAGCTACGCTGCAGAGACTGAAATGGCTGGATATGTCTGGATTAAGAATGCACTGTAAGGACCAGTGAGGGCCTTGAGTTGGTTTAGGGAGCAGCTGCGCTGAAGACACCAGAGTAGCTGGATATGTATGGATTGAGAATGCAGCCTAAGGGCCAATGAGGGCCTTTAGTTGGTTTATGAAGCAGGTATGCGGCAAACACTGGATTGGCTGGATATGTATGGATTAAGAATTCAGAATAAGGGCCAATTAGGTACTTGAATTGGTTTAGGGAGCAGCTGCGCTGAAGACACTGGAGTAGCTGGATATGTATGAATGAGGAATGCATTGTAAGGGCCAGTGAGGGCCGCAAGTTGGTTTCTGTAGCAGCTATGCATCAGACACTGGAATAGTTGGATATGTCTGGATTAAGAATACGGTGTAAGGGCCATTGGAGACCACTGAGGGCCTCAAATTGGTTTACGAAGCAGCTAAACTGCAGACACTGGAATAGATTATGAATAGATTGTAGGGGCCAGTGAGGGCCTCCAGTTGTTCTGTGAAGCAGCTATGCAACAGACACTGGAATGGATGGATATGTCTGGATTAGGAATGCAGTGTAAGGGCCAGTGAGGGCCTCTAGTTGGTTTACGAAGGAGCTATGCTGTAGACACTGGAATAGATTATGAATAGATTGTAGGGGCCAGTGAGGGCCTGGAGTTGGTTTACGAAGGAGCTATGCAACAGACACTGGAATGGATGGATATGTCTGGATTAAGAATGCAGTGTAAGGGCCAGTGGAGGCCAGTGAGGGCCTCTAGTTGGTTTACGAAGGAGCTATGCTGTAGACACTGGAATAGATTGTGAATAGATTGTAGGGGCCAGTGAGGGCCTCCAGTTGTTCTGTGAAGCAGCTATGCAACAGACACTGGAATGGATGGATATGTCTGGATTAGGAATGCAGTGTAAGGGCCAGTGGAGGCCAGTGAGGGCCTCTAGTTGGTTTACGAAGGAGCTATGCTGCAGACACTGGAATGGTTGAATGGGAATGGATTAGGAATGCAGTACAGGGGCCAGTGAGGGCCTGGAGTTGGTTTAAGAAGATGCCGTCAATTACGGAGCGGAAGTTGCTGCGAGTGCGGCAGGAGTTTCCGTAATAAGATTTGGTGCTGTGTGTGATATTTCAATCTGGTAATGCCCCTGGAGCACAGTAGAAAACATGGCATGAATATGAGGCTCGGCTCTCGACGCATTGGAGTAATGCTCTGCATCTGCAAACGCTATTCCCCCCAGTGCTCTCTCGCTCACTTTCTCTCTCTCTCTCTCTAATACACACAGTCGCACTCATACAGACACTCACAGACACGGAACAGCCGCTTCACGTCTGTGTTTTTTACCGCTTGTGTGTCCGGAGAGTAATTAAAGCACCTCTAACCAATCCATCTCTCTCTCTCTCCCCCATTCTCCGGCTATCTCGCACATCCCATTGTAAATCAGACTTTTAGTTTTTTCATGCCCCTCCCCCTTTTATACAGAGAGGGACTGTGATGGCTGTGAAAAGCCAGGGACATGTCTAGTTCTCCTAGCAGGCAGGGGAAAAAATTTTTATGCCGGAAGCTTCGCCCACACCGAGGGCTTCCTCTGAGCTCTGTGCCGGAAAAAGTCACGTTCGCGTTTTTCAAAAGCGTCCGACAAACCGACAATGACATTGAGCCAAAATTATTTATGGGAGGGAGACAGAGGAGCAAAGTTTGCCTTCAGAGGAGAGAGTTTTCACAGAGGTGATTCAAAATCCACAGATGTCAGCCACTACACTCCTCTCCCCTCTGGGACATGCGTGCGCACACGCGCGCGTGCGCCGGCGTGCCATTGTGGCTTCTTAATGCGAGTCATGTCATATGGATGAAGCTGGTTCAGACCAGGAGCTGATTTGCACCGCTTTCTTAGGAGAGCTCAGTGAAGAAGACAGCGCTGTCAGAGACGTTTCTACTGGAGGTCTCGCGAGCTAGGCTCCCACAAACATCTGTAGGCAGGGGACGTGGTGGGCTCGTTGCTCAACATGGCTAAGAACTGCTCACTTTAACAGACAGGGGCCGTTTGACTGACATGGAACAGATCACCGAATAACAGATTAGTCTCAGATTAGTAACTTCAGGCTCCTGCAGAGGGCGCTGCATGAGGATGACGTGCTATAAATACCTGTGGGGTGTGAGTGACGGGATCCATAGATTGGGAAGAGGTGCTACAGTGCAGGGAATGTCGCATTCCATGTGTGGAAAACGCTCCAGAGCAGATGTTAATGATTGGTTAAAGGAGTGACTGCGTGTGGGCGTGGCCAAAGACCATAGTGTGAAGGAAGTAGCTGAATCTGCAGGTGTATAGAAGCGTACGGTCATACGGGTCTACCAGCAGTGGCTAAAATCCCAGTCTACAGGGAATTCTCCTTGGAGTTGTGCCAGGGACGGCATCCACCAAATGTGGGTTATTCGTAGTTTGGGAAGAGCTGCTACAGTGCAGGGAATGTCTCATTCCATGTGTGGAAAATGGCTCCAGAGCAGATGTTAATGATTGGTTAAAAGGAGTGACTGCATGTGGGCGTGGCCAAAGACCATAGTGTGGAGGAAGTAGCTGAATCTGCAGGTGTATGGAAGCGTACGGTCATACGGGTCTACCAGCAGTGGGACAAATCCCAGTCTACAGGAAATTCTCTTCTTGTTGGAACTGTGCCAGGGAAGGCATCCGTCAAATCTGGCCCAACTACGCAATTGCCTGAACATTAATGTGGCCTACATTCAGAAACTTGTCCAGTCCATGCCGAGTCCGGTCACAGCTGTTATTGGTGCTCATGGAGGGCTCACAGGCTCTTAGGTAGGTTTCGGTCACAGGGGGCTCATTTTTGGCCCAGTGAGCTTATCATCCCCATTGATCCTGCACGTCTGAGTCGTGGTAAATGCAGTCGTCTGCAAGAGTATGATACAGAGTAATGCGTTCCTGTACTGGCGACACGGTAATGTGTTCTTGTTTAACGGTAGGCCTCGGAGAGTTTACACAAAGACTCGGTGCATCAATCCTTACGGCACCTTAAACAGGTGTTTAATGAGGGGAAGCCTTTGTGTCGCTCATTAATTACCCTCTGACATAAGGTGCAGTAAAAGCACCTCGGGTAACTGCCAGAATGATAGAAATATCCCGCTAAACGAGGAATACAGATTTCTACACATAATACAGATGCTTCCACGCTGATGTATTTTCTGAGATAACTAAGAAATTAATGAACCATCCCGGCGTGTCTGAAATAGAGAAATCCGGCGCTGAAGTGCTTTGCAGCTTCATTGCAGCTTCAAAACAACGTTTTCACAGCACCATCGTGACTTCAGCAGTAACTCAGGAACGGGTCTCTGCTCTCAGGCCTGTGCACTGTGGTGACCCCTTGATTCCTCGGGCTGTAATTTAATGTGGGCTGCCCATCTAGCTTCTGTAGAACAAAGAGCCGTATTTGATTATTGATTTACAAAGCCCTTTGGCCAAAATGACCCCTTTAAACTTTCATTAGTAACTCAAAGCAGCATAAGCAATGAAAACATATACTCCAGTAACCCATACTCAGATACTCCGCACCCCCGCGTACCCCCCATCCCCCTCACTCAGGAGTATATAAAAACAACATACAACTTATATACATAAACATTTATATCACACAAAAGTAAAACATGATTGCATTCGATTATTATTATTATTATTATTATTATTATTATTATTATTATTATTATTATGTTTTTTTAAAAAAGTTTAAAAAAAAAGTTAAAAATGGCAAATAATATCATGCATACTATATATATAATTTTAAATAATATAATACATAAATTATAATAAATAAATAAATTATAATAAATAATTATTAATAATATTACAATTAATCATTATTATTATTATTATTATTATTATTATTATTATTATTATTATTATTTATTCTATTATTCTATTATTATATATTATATTATATTATTATTTTATTTATTATTATTTATTATATTATTATATTATCATATATTATATTATATATATATATATATATTATATAATTATTATTATTATTATATTATATTATATTATTGTTATTATTATTTTTATTTTTATTATTATTGCTATTTTATTTATTATATTATTATATTATTGTATTATATTATATTATATTATATTATATTATATTATATTATATTATATTATTATTAGAAATAGTAGATAAATTCAAGATAGTGTCACATGCACATTCATAAACATCATATGCACATAAATCATGCATGTATCATATATATGCATATCATACAATACCTATCTACACTCATCATTAACAGAACAGTTGAACAAATAGCTGCACCCAGAAGGAATCAGCTGACAGGAATGGAACTTGGTGGGTGGGTTTAGACATTGTGAGACATTCTAGTTATTCAAGCTTCACGTTTGACTGCAGATGTGATGTAAGCCAGGACGGGCCTTATCTCTGTACCTGACTGACCTGACAGCCATCATTGATTTCTGAGATTCACTATTTTTGAGGTTCAGAACTAATTCTGCTGGTAGTAGTCCAATAAGTACATTCAGGCCATCCAGCCCCAATAACACTGCACCAACAATGGGTCACAGTTCTCCACAATGCACCATCCACATTCGAGCACTCTGAATGACTCTTTATTAGTGATTTAGGTTTAAAAAAATCTTTAATATGCTAATTTACACAAAAGAGCACATGCTCATTCATATAAAGTGCATTTTGGAGAGCCAGGTGTCCCCAAACATTTAGCAAGCAGCCTATTTTTAACATCGGTATGCTAATGCTACTATTGTGTTACTACCACTCCCGTACAAAAGCAGCTTGGCTCCCAGTTGGGCCTCCGTTCCAGGGTAAAAGTTAGAGTCGGGTCTAATTGACTTGAATATAAGTCATGTGGAAATGTGGACTGGTGCAGTTGTTTTGGTGGCTAAGCACCTCTGACTGCAGTAATAAATGTTTGGACAGGTGGGGCGCTGGAACTTAAAAGGTTAGAGCAAATATTAAATGAGGAAAAGGTGCCAGGCTGTGATTTAGCAGAAAAGCCCCAAGGGGCAGCTACGGCCGGCGAGGATGGATAGAGGGAGAGAATAGGGCTCCTATGAGAACATCCATTTCACAGGCTTTTTTTTTTCCTCCTTCATTCTTTCTTTCTGGTATTGGACTTTTTTCCCTCCCCTAAGCACAAACAGCTCAGAGAGAAAACAACAACATACGGTTAGCCTGTTGCCTACCACCTGCTTCAGACAGGACTGATTCCCATTGATCAACTTTATTTACCAGGATCAGTGGATCACTAAGGCAGTTATGAATGGCGCTTAAATGAACCATGCGTTTTTTTGTTGACCGGAATGATTTTGGAAAATATCTGAGAAAACCCGGATTCCTCCGTCTCCCTCGTTTCTGTTTGGCTGGTGGAGTAAAGGGAGCTATCGATTTGCCTCGAGTGACCAATCTATTTAGAGCCCGACAACTCATTAGGCCCTTTAGAACAACAACATAGACTAATAACAGCTTTAACCCCTGTGTGTGTGGTAGGGATGGGGGGGGGGGGGGGCGGAATGTGGAATGAATGTAGATCCAACAATGAAAAATCCAGATTTTTCCAGATAACATTTTATAAACAGAAATAAATATTTATTTTCCAAAATGGTAAAAAATGTTCTTTATAATTAATAAAATTATAATTTTTAGCACTTTTAATTTGCAGTACAAGGAGTTTTAATTTGGAGCATTTCTATTGGTCTATTTATTGTGAAATCTTGGAACGCTGCTGTTCTCAAATGATGCTGAAAAATAAAATTGAAAAAATTTTGGCAAAAAAAAATTGTTGTTAATTTTTTCCCTTCATTCTTATGAACGTTAATCATCTTTCAGGTTCATGAGTTTATGTCTTATGCTTGCTGAACTAATGAGTGACCATTGGTCTGAGTTTCAGTTTATAGAAAAACTGAAATGTATAGAAAAATTGGCTTCTGGTACAGACCACGCCCACCCTTTCCAAGACCCAATTCAGATACAAAAATATCTTAACCATGAACAGAAATAGATATGGGTATCGGCATTGAGTTATACTGCTAGTAGAGATCCTATAGAAAAATAGGAATTCCTAAAAATAGGAATACATTTTTTTCTTATAGAAAATTAGGAATTATTTTTTAAATTGGTAATAAGAATTCCCAAAAAAGGTTTCTATCTAAAGGTTTGGATAACAGCACTGTGTCATACCGCTAATAGAGACCTGAACCGATGACTAGATTTTAGAATATGCTTAAACTGCATTTCGTATATTGTATCATATATGTAAACCTCGATTAGTCTGAATCCCACCCACGTCCTACTTAAACCACTCCCCTTTTGTACAAAGATTTATCAACTCTGGATATTTGAGCCCTAAACAGATCCAGAAATTGGTATGGATATTGCCATTATGTGATACCTCTAATAGAGACTCTCAGGATTCATTTTTAGAGCATGTTTAAGTTAAAAATAAAAATTTAAAAAGCATTTCTAATGCAGATCACACTCATTTCCAGCTCAAATTCGAAACACTAACAGACGTGGACACAGACCACAAATAGAGACCCTGAACCGATGACTAATTTTTATAATATGTTTAAGATTGAATTCATATATAAGATACGTCTCTTTTAGTGTGAACCCCACCCACTTTCTACTTAATCCACTCCCACTTTCATATACAGATTATATGATTTTATATAATCTGGATATTTTGAGAACTGAACAGGTCCAGGAGCTGGTATGGAGAATGGCATTATGTTACACCTGTAATAGAGGTCCTGAACGGATGGTTTATTTTTAGAGCAGCTTTTTAATATTTGAACACATTTTTTAAAATATATATTTAAATACATTTCCAGTTCAGATATGGAACACTAACAAATACAGATGCAGATATGGCAAATACAGGCCCCTAACCGATGACTAATTTTTGTCATAGAAACGAATATGGATTGTGGAATTGTGTTATACCTCTAGCGAAACGCCAAAACCAATTATAATTTTGATATTAATTTTAATGCTTAGATGATACATGAAACTACTTCTAGTAGTCATTTCTAAGTCAAATCAGGATACATGTATTTTGAGCACTAACAAAAAACAGATATAGATAGTGGCCCTGTGTTATATCTGCCCAGAACTGTAGACTAATATTTAGCATCAATTTTAATACATAGATGATAAATAAAAAATACTACTAGGGTTTAATAAAATGTAAATCATGTATTCTGAGCACTAATAAAATACAATAGACAGACAGACAGACAGACAGACAGACAGACAGACAGACAGACAGAGAGATAGATAGACAGACAGACAGACAGAGAGACAGACAGACAGACAGACAGACAGACAGACAGAGAGACAGATAGACAGACAGACAGACAGACAGACAGACAGACAGACAGACAGACAGATAGATAGATAGATATATAGACAGACAGACAGACAGACAGACAGACAGACAGACAGATAGATAGATAGATAGATAGATGGATAGATGGATAGATGGATAGATAGATAGATGGATAGATGGATAGATAGACAGATAGACAGATAGATGGATGGATGGATGGATGGATGGATAGATAGATAGATAGACAGACAGACAGACAGACAGACAGACAGACAGACAGACAGACAGACAGATAGATAGATAGGTAGATAGTTAGATAGACAGACAGACAGACAGACAGACAGACAGATAGATAGATTCAAGTAATTATATATAATTCAAAATATAAAATTAAAATATAAAATTCATATAAAAAATAAAATTCAAGTAATAATAATATATTATATAATATAATAAATATAATAAATGTAGATAGTGACATTGTATTATACGTCTAATACACGGCCTGAGCTGATGACTAATTTTCTAGTATAGGTTTCAATTTTAATGCTGTAGGCCACGCCCACTCCTACATTTACTCTGAACCCTCTTCTGTATTCAAATCCAGATATAAATATTTGAATGTACAGAAATGCATATAGACCGTGGCATTGTGTTATACCCCTAGCGAAACACCAAAACCAACTATAATTTGTAGGTTTCAATTTTAATGCGTAGATCATTCATAACTACGCGGGTGCGGGTCACTTCCAGGTCAAATCCAAACACAGATGAGGCCTTGTGTTATACCCCCAGCCCAACATTTTATTTATCTTTTAACCCATAGATATGACGCAGTATGAAATACATTTTTAATGCGGAACTGTTCACTCCCACTTCCAATTCAAATCCACCAGCAGATCTTTCAAGCCCTGCACAGATATATGCACAGCTACAGAAACCTGGCCCTGATAGCCCTACAGCAGACCCTAATGGTGAGGGTTCCTCCCCAGATCAAGCTGTGGCTACGTGCCGCGATGAATAGACCAGCCCGGGTTCACTCAGACTCTCACTGAATAAAACATGAGTGGGCTGTGTGCGTCCTCCAGGGATAATATAATGTCTGTCCCAGCGTACTCCCCTCCCTTCCCCGCGCAAGTGACTCACAGTTCAGGTACCCATGTTTGAAGCCTTGAAGTCTTAACCAGGGGATCTGAAAGAGGGCCCGGATGCATGCTCCTGCAGCTAGATTCACAGAGACGTGCCGGTGGGGGTGGTGGGGGAGTCGCAGCGCTCAGGTGAGGTGACATTATTCCGCTGGGGAATGTAGATGAGGCTAGAGTTTCGCCTGCCTGACTGCTGCAGAGAGGGTTTTTCGGAATGAGTGCTACAGTAAAGTAATTGCCTTGCTGTTTTAGGCTTCTCAAATAAACAATATCGGGGTTGATTGCGCCGGTGGAAGAAGCCGGGGAGCGGCTGAGTAGGTGGTTGATATTATCTGGGGTTTGAAAGCCTCGCAAATTCTTTTAACAAATCACTTTGGAGAAAACGCAGAGTTAAGAAAACAAATGCAGTGCATTAGCTTCAGGAGCGGCCTGTAGTTTAGGTCTCGGGATCTGGAGCAGAGGAGAGAGTAATAGAGATATGCTTCTGGATGACGCCGAGCCATGTCGCTGTCTGTAGGAATAGAGCTACCTCCGTGTGCATGGCTGTGCATCACTCCATTTATTCAGTTCCTTAACACGGCGTTAACGGCGCCGGTCCCCACCTTAATCCGCTCCACAGATTCATTTCTTTTCCTGCTGCTGAAATCTGACTGTCAAATGGTCACGTTCACTGGGAAATTGATTATGGTCATGCAGCTGGTGGTAATATATCCAGTCGGATTGGCGTTTGCATAATGCGCCGGTATTTCGGCAGGTGTTGGTAGAATCGTCCACCCGGAAATACTGACGAAGCCCCAAAATGCTAACCCGGCTAGTGGCCAAAGTCCTTATTACCCCAACTGTAGGGCTGCAGCTAATAAACCAGCTAGCTATCAAACACGGACCACAACTCTGCGGAACTAGACTATTGATATGCGATCAGTAGCAAGATGAACACCTGTACACAATGCTAATCATGCTAATTGGCTCAGTATCTTTTAAACGGTTGGTCAGCTCACTGGACAAAAAAGGTAGGAAGGTCTGTTGGGAGACTTTCAGGAATCTACAAGGACGTTCCTACATGCTTCCAAGTTCAGTCCTACTAGTTGGTTATAAGAGTTCCTGATTACACATGTATAGTCCCTCCATGAAACCTGATTCACTAGCTCAGAGTCCCCTCACGGTGGTGGAATGAAGAGGAACACCTGTGGCTTTTATCTTTCCGGGTGAAGCTTGACGTTTTCCATTCTCTAAGCACTGTTTATCTGATGGGGTTAGTTTGGATGGTCTACCAGGGCTTGCACAGCTGCAAGGAGTTCCTTTATCTCTTAGTCTTTTAATGGGGTTTTGACCTCCAGGTTTGAAAATTCACATATGTTTACATATTGTTTTCTTTCAGGAAAGGCCAGAAACCTTGAGTATTGACTTGGCTATTGCAGAACATTCATTTTCCTAGCCTCAAGGTTGTTTTACCAGGTCATTGTCCATCCACACTGTAAAGTCCCACTAAAGCATTTGGCTAAAGCTAAGCAGATAATAGATATACATCCTGAATCACATCATGAATAAACACAAGCATAACAGGTCCACTGGCAGGAAATACATGGCCATGCCATAACACTCTTTCCAGGTGCAGTGGAATGCTTTCAGTGTAGGTCAGTGGACCATGAACCACCTGTTTTCCAAGCACTTGTAGGCCATTTCTGTTCATCATAAAATTAATTTTCACACGATGTAACCGGCAGCTGCTGTGTTCAAAGGCATAAAAGTACAAATGTGTTTGACTGGTACATGGTTTTCACTATATATACTGTGTATATACAATATATATATATATATATATATATATATATTTTTTTTTTTTAATTTAAGTTTTTTTAATTTAAGAGCCCACCTGTAACTGAACAGAATTCCACAGTTCTGTTCGATTCTCTACACTACTGGAACCATGTCTCCCAAACTCCAGATCAGATATTGTATTAGATCTGTGTATTTAGAAAATCACTAATGACCTCCAGAAGCCTGTTTTTAGAACCATGCTCGCTGTGCGTTTCACCCCAGCCACCGCTCGCCAGTCTCTCTGTAGGTCACTCGAGGTCATCTCACGGTGGGTAAGGGACATTGGAATGAGGTGGCGCTCATCACGGTCAGTAGAGAGTGGGTTTGGCCCTCTGCCAGTCTGTAGCTGTGTTGTCCTGTGTGTTTGCTGCTGGACCTTGTTCTTATGAGCCAGACGCTCACTGTATCTGCCAGTAAAGCTAGAACCCAACCTTCTGTTCATGTGGAGATGCTGGAGTGGTGTCTTATTTATTTCCAGAGCTGTGTGTATATATCGTATATAACAGGAAACATGCACCCATCAGAAAGTCTCTAACACTCTAAACACTCTTTTGGACCTACTGCAGGCAGATTAGGTAGATTATGTATTATATACTGTGTTGACAGTAGTGTTAGAGACGTTCTGTTCTGTACCTGTTTCCTGTTCTCTAACTTGTACTTAATGGCCATTACTGTGGCTATTTTGGTCTTAAGCTAGGTTAGCCGCTTTTGTCCGTTATGATTGCATGCTTGTGTAGAACGGAGGGCGTTTGAAGGGAGGCTATCCTATATGCATTTGAGTGCTTTAGCGCTGAATATAAATACATAAAAATATAATATACTTCAAAGAAAGTCCACTTCTGAAACCAATCATCCACAAATGACTCGAATGCACATGTTATTGAGATTTTTGGAGCAGCTACAGTGTGTTTGGCTTTGGGAAGGAACTGTAACTGGTTGGTTTTAGAACTGGGCGGACGGCAGCATTAATGCGGCAGTCGTTCCATAAGAGTCTTCAGATTGAGTATTTAATATTATTATACTTGGTGTCAGAGACTCTCTGTCAAGTCCATTTTCCCTGTGTTCTAATTTGTACTTAATGGCCATTACTGTGGCTATTTTGGTCTTAAGTTAGTTACCGGCTTTTGCCGGTTATGATTGCGTGCCTGCGTAGAACCGAAGGTGTTTGAAGGAAGGCTATCTTAATTGCGTTCAAGCGATTTAGCACTGAATATAAATACATGAAAATGTAAGTCCACCGCTAAAACGAATTGTTCTCAAACGACTGCAACTCTATAGAAGACTTATATAGATACATGAACACGTACAGGGGTTGGACAATGAAACTGAAACACCTGTCATTTTAGTGTGGGAGGTCTCATGGCTAAATTGGACCAGCCTGGTGGCCAATCTTCATTAAATGCACATTGCACCAGTAAGAGCAGAATGTGAAGGTTCAGTTAGCAGGTAAGAGCACAGTTCTGCTCAAAATACTGCAATGCACACAACATTATGGGTGACATACCAGAGTTCAAAAGAGGACAAATGGTTGGTGCACGTCTTGCTGGCACATCTGTGACCAAGACAGCAAGTCTTTGTGATGTATCAAGAGCCACGGTATCCAGGGTAATGTCAGCATACCAACAAGAAGGACGAACCTCCACCAGCATCACGTAGTGACCTGGCCACTATCCTGCAAGAAGAATGGCTTAAACTCCCTCTGACCACTGTGCAGGACGCAGTATATGTCATTCCCAAGACCAACTGACGCTGTATTGGCCGCAGAAGGAGGCCCTACACCATACTAATAAATGATTGTGGTCTAAAACCAGGTGTTTCAGTTTCATTGTCAAACCCTGTAATGTTCAGCATAATAAAGGCCTACCGCTAAAGCCCAGATTCCCAAGCGACCCCACCTTATACAAGACTTTTCAGATCTTCCGGATTCCGACGTTACCAGCGGCACTGAAGAGGCTTCATCTGTCTTCCAGCTTTGAGGTCTATTTCGAAGTATGATATATGACACCACAGATGTGACTGCCATCACTGTGGTCATGGAGAAAGTCAATATGTCAGAGTATTGTCTGGAACACCACCTCTGGGAATAAAGCAATTCCTCTCGCCCATCATAATGTGCAGTAGCCTCACATAACCTTCCTCCCGTCTCTATATCGCCTGTTCTCGTCTTCTTCTTCCATCTAGTGTTTGTTTACTGGAGAGAAGTGATCCCAGGGGAGGAGACGGCTTATCCAATAGCCGAGTAAAGACGGCGCGGCTCTCCCTCGTGCATATTCCCCTGGAGTAAGAGTAGGAATGTCTGGCCACTCGGTGAACCCTCAGTTCCAAAATAGAGCTGTTTGAATCAGGGACCCGGCTAATTCGGCTGATTGGTGAAGATAAAGACTAGTAATAGTGGCGAGCGGTGGAGGGGACGCCTGGTCATTTAAGTGATTGGTTGAGCTTAGAGTGCACAGTTAAAGCAAACGCCGTATTGCCGTGCGACTGTAGGGCACTAGATTCATCCGGATAATTGTCAGCAAGGCAGATGGTACATTGCCGAGGCCTCGTGGCTTTTATTTGGGAGATTATTATTGGCGCCGGGGTCTCTCGGTTGCCCGGCTCTGACCTGAGTGCTTCCCACTGGTAATTTCTTCATTAGCGGGCTGTGATTCAGGCTCACCCTCGCAAACATCTCTAGTTTCCCAGCAGGAGAGGGAAGCCCACTTAAATTGGCACAAAGGTTCTAACACTGGGGTGAGTAACCAAGCCCAGGGGAGCCGAGAGCCGCACCACCCCCGCCCCAACCCTGTCCGGCGTATCTATTCTATAAAACGTCAGATTAAGCTAATCAAGTGCCTGCCCACCATCCTTTTAGCAGTACTACAGCAGTCCTCCAGGGTGGGTTCTCCAGGGGAGCAAGGGAAGCAACTCTGAAAAGAACCCAGTGTACTTGTTTAACCCCGACAGCTCTGTCTTTAATCATAACATCATGTTCTCCTCTGGAGGCCCGGTTACATTTTATCAGAACGGATTTAGGGGTAGAACTCCAGCAGAGAAGAAACTCGGAACATTTCTGACCTCCTGAAAAGGGCGAAGCCCTGAGCCCCCGCTGCTCTTCAGCCCGGGCTTAACGGCAAAAAGGAAAAATTCCCATTTCAGGAAAAAGCCAGATCCAACAGGGGTGAAGCCACGGTTACCCAGCCTTTCCGTCACGGAGGAGAAGCCAATTTGTTTGCCCGAGCAAATGAGGGCTTTTTTTAGGCCTCCTTTTTGTGTGGTCGCAGAAACGCCAGCCCCGAGGGCGTGGGCAGTGTCCTCTGGAAACAAAAGGCGCCCTGACTGTAGACCCGCGCCCCGCGTGAATCATCATAACAATAGCTTATTCACATCGACTTGACAACATGGCATTAGCCACCGTGACTCAGGCCTGATCCTACGACTGCTTTAATCAGCCACTCGGATTAGCATCAGCGTTTGACCCATGCACTAATCACGAAGCGCTACGGGGGTGCTGCAAACAGGACGACGGTGTCAGATCCTGGCCCGGCCACTTTCTGCTCCAGCGTTGCATATCTCCTGCTCTTGCTTTTTAAGAGGGCAGCACTGTTTAATATTGATCCATATTTAATGCCCATGAATTGGACATGCATTATTCAGAAGGGACAGTTTTGGTTCACACTGGAGCAATACAAATGAATGATTAGCTACAAACCTGCAGTAATAAATCAGGAAGGCAGAGTCAGTGGGTTCGGCACGTCACACTTCCATTAAATGCCTCATATTAGGGAGCTTTAAAGGATCTAATGTCATACAAATTGCTCTGTGCTATAAACACGGTCCATATGAGTTGTTGCTCTTTGTCTGGTGGATGATGAATTGAAACACACTCATCGGCAAAGGTATAGCTGCACCCAGAAGGAGGTGCGGGAGTGCGGTGCTGTTGGGAAGGAAGATAAAGGTGACCAGGGACAATAACTAATGATACATTTAGACTGATATGATCAATATTTATTGAGCTACACATACAGAAGTATGTCTCCGGACCGCCATGTTTGCTAACCCAACATGCCAGACGTCTCGGTAAGATTAAGATGAAGACCAATGGTGATTTTCACACTGAGGAATTCCGCATTTAACCCATCCGTGAAGTGAAACACCCACATACACACTCACTAGTGAAAACACACACTAGTGGCGGGCAGCCCTATCCACAGCACCCAGGGAGCAGTTGGGGGTTAGGTGTTTTGCTCAAGGGTACCTCAATCGTTACTGTCAGTTCAGGGAATCGAACCGGCAACCCTCCGGTCACAAGGCTGGTTCCCTAACCTCCAGCCAAAGGTTGCCCATGGAGCTGGAGAGCTTCCTAATGGTGTCCTGTGATAATCCATCCCATTAATATCCTCACACAGTTCTTGCAGATGGTGCGGTAGGGGTGGAGGTGAAGCGTCACTAGGTCTTCGGGACGTGTGAGGCATGACAGCAAACCGTTCATCTTGGTGCTGACCACGGTGCCTCCACACAAGGATTCGTTGGTCGTCTCCACCAAGACTAAAGCGGGACTCGTCACTGAAGATGACCCGCTGCCATTCTGAGTTATTCCATGACAGTCTGGCTAGACTCCATTGTAGTCGTTGGTGACAGTGACGTGGTGTTAAGGACAGTCGTGGTAACGGTCTGTATGCAGGTAGTCTGCTTGTGCAGCCGTCTGCCAATGGTGCTGGCACTAACAGGATGACTCATGGGGGACACCCCTGCTCGCTGACTGTGGCTGTTAGCTCAGTCAGGTACTTGTTTGGCTGAGACCTGCCCATGAAGTTTTATTCCTGTCGGCTGATTCTTTCTGAGTGCAGTTATTCTTTGGATGATGAGTGAAATAAGAAATGATGCTAAGAAAATGATGTCCTAGTGAATTTCATGGACTATGGAAGTACATCAAGCTCAGAATTAAAATTGGTCTATTACAACCATGAGCATAAAACACTCAATCATGCTACTATTACCTTAATAGCTAGCATTCTTGCTGCATTAGCCATGTTCCTATGCCCAAGAGGGCGGAAAGTGGAAAGCAAAGACATATTAAAATGTACCACCACCAATGAAGTAGGCCCAGAACAGTTTTTTTTCTGTACCAGGTTTATAAGTGAGGACCCCCTCAGGGGTTTCTAGGCCTTCAGAATAAGCTTAATGATTTCCGGGATCATAAAAAATACATACAGTAGCAGTCAAAAGTTTAGACACACCCATCTAAACGGATGGTGTTGGTGATCTTAAAGACTCTACAGTCGTACACTGAACAGCTCCAACTGATGAGAGTCTGAACCAGTCCATATCCTGATACACCACATCTACTCCTGATGTACACAGTATGATGCTCCTCCATATCTCCACCTCTAATATATATTTAGTGGTGTAAAAACTTTGATCTCTTTTTCTGCACAGTGTAAAAGCTCTAGTGAATATTCAAGGAAGCATTTCACAATAACATATTTCAATTATGTATTTATACTTGAAAAATGAGATAAAGTATGTTTCTGATGACCTCTAATTCTAATTAGACTAAATTCTGCTATAACAATAAGTTAGTGCCATAAGTTTTGTGTGTTATAAGTTATTATACATTATTTTTATTATACATTAGTTTTCAAATATGATCTATGGCCTAGAAACATATGCAGTCCCAAGAGTTTTAATTAAGCCTTTGTTTAAAAAAAGAAAGAGGTTATTATTAATATATCACTGGTACTGGTAAGGACACTATCACTAAATCATATATATATATATATATATATATATATATATATATATATATATATATATATATATATATATATACAGTCATGCCCGAAAGTATTCATACCCCTGTCAAAGTTTGACTTAAATTTACTTTCATTTAACCAGAAATTATATTTTTGCCTGGAAATGACACAGGCATCTCCCAGGAGATAGCACGATGATGTACAAGAGGCATCATTGTGGGTAAAAATATTTCTCAGCTTTTATACACATTTGAACAAAAAGTGGCATGTCCAAAATTATTCATACCCTTTGAAAACTGTCACAGTATATGGGAAAATCCAAAGTTCTATACCATTCCAAATAGTCCAAGCTGTTGAAAGCATCCTAATTACCCTGATTCATTGGAACAGCTGTTTTAATCAAACTCAACAGGAGAAAAAACAGCAGCTCTCTGCAGTTGGTCTGTGGACAGTCATGGCTAAGACAAAGGAGCTCACTAAGGACCTGCGGCTGTGCATTGTGGCCGCTCACAAGTCAGGAAAGGGCTATAAAGCCCATAGCAAAATGTTTTCAAGTTCCAGTGGCTACAGTGCAAAGTATTATTAAAAAATACAAGAAGTTTCCGCACTGTGGAAAATCTCAGAAGATGTGGTCGGAAGCCAAAAGTGACACCTGTGCTGGCCAGGAGAATAGTGAGAGAGGTGAAGAAAAATCCAAGGATCACCACCAAGGCCATCCTGGTGAATCTGGACTCTGCTGGTGGCAACATCTCAAGGCAGACACAGTCCAACGGACACTGCACACTGCTGGCGTTTCCACGGACACAGGGCCAAGGAGGACACCACTTCTCCAGAAAAAGGCACACAAAAGTCCGCTTGACCTTTGCAAATGCTCATCTGGACAAAGAAGAAGACTTTTGGTGTGTTCTGTGGTTATGGTCAGATGAAACAAAAAATTGAATTGTTTGGCCACAATGATGTGTGCACCATTTGGCGTAAAAAAGGAGAAGCCTTCAACCCTAAGAACACCATCCCCACTGTCAAACATGGTGGTGGGAACCTAATGTTTTGGGGGTGTTTTTTTCAGCAATGGACCAATGGACCAGGGAACTTGATCGCAGTAAATGGCACCATGAAAAAAGAGCAATACATCAAAGATTCTCAACAACAACATCAGGCAGTCTGCAGAGAAACTTGGCCTTGGGAACCGGTGGACATTTCAGCACGACAATGACCCAAAGAAACACAGCCAAAGTGGTGAAGAAATGGTTAGCAGAGACAAAAAAACATTAATGTTTTGCAGTGGCCCAGCCAGAGTCCTGACTTGAATCCAATTGAGAATCTGTGGAGGGAGCTAAAGATCAGGGTGATGGCAAGGAGACCCTCAACCTCAAAGAGTTGGAGCTCATCACTAAAGATGAATGGGCAAAAATACCAGTGGAGACATGCAAAAAGCTGGTCAGCAATTACAGGAAGCGTTTGATTGCTGTAATAGCCAATAAAGGCTTTTCTATTAGTTATTGAGAAGGGTATGAATAATTTTGGACATGCCACTTTTTGTTCAAATGTGTATAAAAGCTGAGAAATATTTTTTCCCACAATGATGCCTCTTGTACATCATTGTGTTATCTCCTGGGAGATGCCTGTGTCATTTCCAGGCAAAAATATAATTTCTGGTTAAATAAAAGTAAATTTAAGTCAAACTTTGACAGGGGTATGAATACTTTCGGGCATGACTGTATATATATATATATATATATATATATATATATATATATTTATATACATATAGTGATGTGGTGAGGCATGGTCTACCCCATCACCAATGAAACCATCTGTTGTAACACAAAATATGTGTGTATGTATGGACATATTTACCTGTGTCTGCCTATAATCAGGAAACTGGCAAAAGGGGGACAGCAGAGAGACCAACGTACCTTATCCGTATTGGGAGGATGCACCAATGGGGAGAAAGGGGGAGGTCTATTCTACATCTAATATCCTGTAGGATAAGAAACAATCATGCAGTGGTTATATGTTTATGGGCCCAGTGATGTCAATACCGGTAACTGTTTGACCTAGGTCGTTGTTGTTGTTGTTTGTATTTAGCGCTGTTATTGAACTGTGTTAAAACCACACTGTTGTAACCCCATGGTGGGGAATGGGATCTCCGGAGGCGGGGCTTATGATTTAAAACCCGGGGGATTCCCAAGAGTGGGGCTTCTTCCCCGGATGACGCCATTTGTCGCAAACACCAGCTGCAGGTAGTGTGTATGGAAGAAGTTATGGAAGGGAGTTGATGAACAGCCCCGTAGCTCCTCCCCTTTGTATGCGTGTATTGTAAATACTTCATTTTCCGTTTGTACTTTTTTTTCACATCGTGTAAATAAGTCACTTGTCTGCGCACTCTACTTTTAGTTCAGTTCATCTCATTTGGTCTACTCACCCTCACAGACCTTACCAGCTAGTCACACGTAAATCTGAAATCCTCTTCGCGGGAATTAACATCTTCACACATATATGACTATATGTATGGTTGGTGTAGCTCAGCAGATAACACCACTACCCTCTAGGGAGCTGCCATCCCATGTAGGAGACTGGGGTTCGAATCCTGGGATGGGTGACTATGCTGTGCTACACCAATAAGAGTCCTTGGGCAAGACTCCTAACACTACACTTGCCTCCCTGTAATGTGATTAACCTTGTAAGTCGCTCTGGATAAGAGCATCAGCTAAATGCTCTAAATGTGTATATATATATATGATATATACAGTATATATTGCACATATACAGTTCTGTTTATCCACTATTAAATATTAGTATGTATATTAATTCTGCCCTGATGTACAGTAATAACCTGAGCCTCACCACAAGCATTTCGATGCCTGAATGTCCTGAAATGCTGTGCCAAAGAGGAACAAACCTGTTGCTCTAAACTGTCTCTGGTGCAGATTAGCCCGCTAACCTTTTCAGTCAGAGGATCAACCTGCATAAGGAGCATCTGTTTATGCTGGAGTGTTTGGTGGGGGTAATGAATGAGGAGCGATCTTGTTTGTTTTGTAAATCAGGGTTTATAGATTGGACGCGTTGATTAATCCGTGAAATTTCGCTAAACGTTCAATCACTCCAAACTGCTTAAGTAGAAATCCATATCCCAAAATGTTACAGAGAAATCTTATTAAGGGGACACATGGGCATAATCCCTAGGCCACTTTAGAAGCTTATGATGGACATCCATCCAATCTTTAAAATAGTGCGCCTGGCCTGGGTACCTGTAGCCGTAGCATGTCAGGTTCAATTTCAGGTTGTTGTATGACTGACGTGAGCAAGGAGTACTTCATGTATGTACAAGGGACAGCCAAACTGAGTTAATGTAGCGCTCCTGGTCTTCTGCTGTCTCCAATTAGTGCTTGGAGTAAGTACATGCAATGCTGCTGTTACCCAACTGATGTTCTCCGTCTTCTTCTTGGTTGAGAGATTTTCGTCTGCTAGCCTCTCCCACAGTTTTCAAGATATCAACACCATTCCAACTCCGGAATGTTCAGTCTGATCAGGATTGTTGTGCTTGGATATATCATTTTGATCTGACAAACAGTTTTCGTAAAAACTTCATTAAATTCCGATATTTTGGGGTTGGGGATTGAAAAGTGCATGCTCATCTACTGTACTTCTGCTCGACCTCCAGACACCATTTTGCACGCACTCATCTCAGGGCAGACCCCCATGCACAAATTCAATGTTGGTCTGACCCTGTTTGGCTGTTTTGACCCTGTTTGGCTTCTTTGTCCTCCCTCTTTTCTTCCATAGAGCCCTATTCATTTCTTCCCCCCAGTTCAAACCCTATAGGCCCTTTTCACACTTCCGCATTCTTTTTTCCGGAAACACGCCCGGATAGGTAACGCTAATTCCGCTAAACAATAAACAGTGATGGCGTCCAGGAACAAGAGATTTTGCAGTGTACCAAGGTGTTCGAACTCAAAACAAAAGCAGCCGTATCTCAGTTTCCATGGCTTTCCGGCTGACGGCGAGCAAAAGAAAAAATGGGTGCGTGCGATAAGGAGAGATGAAGGGGTAAACTTTGTGATTCGGCGCGGGAGTACCTTTGTGTGCAGCCGGCACTTCACTGCTGCGGACTACATAGAGGGAAGCTCGCGGCTGAAACCGGGTGCTGTTCCCACTCGGTTTCAGTGGAACAATTTTCATGTCCCCCTCATAAGCTGTCAGCGTTTGAAAGAGCAAGCTCTCGCCGGGGAGTAGACGGGAGGAGAAGCCAACCGGCAGACCATGGATAACCTCAAGTTTGTGTGGCTCCTCGTTCTTCCTCATCGATCGGTAGCATCTAACTCTGATTATCACCTTGTTGTCGACTATACTGGACACTGAATAAACAATAACACAGCCTATCATTCCCGTGACGAGGATTAGCTTGTTGTGCTAGCGTGTTAGCAGGCATAGATGTAAACAAAGCTTACATTAGCTGACGTTACTTGGTTTGCTAGCTAACCTAATAGGGAGCTGCGAATAAGGAGCTAACTTCAGCCTCATAGATCACGTTAACTAAAGCAGTCAGTATTATTTATAATATTTACTATTTGCTTAAACTAGACATATTTAACATTAAATGCTATATGATGCATATACATTAAATGCTAGTTAGCTAGCTAGCACAGATGTAAACAAAGCTAACGTTAGCTGCCGTTTCCTTACCCTGATAGCTGTGAAGGAACTCTTCAACAAAGAATTTGTAGCCTTCGTTCATCTTAGAGTCCTTCGCTGAGGTATATTTTCCAACGATCCTGGAAACATCCTCAAATTTCAGTCTCGACAGCGATGAAGTGAAATATTTCATGGTCAGCCGGGAGTACAGGAACTTGTACTACCCAGCATTGACGTATTTCCGCTTTTTGTGAAAAGGGCCTATTGTTCCCTTTACCCACCAGTCAACAAACGGCATGTACTCATTCAGGGCAAGTCCACAAGCTGTAATCCACAGCCATACTGGCCTGCACTCCGATACGTACCAACTATTCACCCCTCATTCCTCCCATTCACTGCCATTCATTTCTAGCAACACTTTAGCACCTTAGCATCTGGCTAGCAATTACCATGAACTGTGCACTCACTGCATTTACTAGCTGTAGATGCACTTCTCTAGTTGTAGACTTCATGTATACTTCATAACATAGTCATACGCTGTTTGGAAAGCATGGCTATTGAAGAAAGCAGTATGTGTTCCCTTGAATGTGCTACAGCTGTATTGGTCTAGAAGTCCATGAGAAGCCTTTCTGAAAGAGTCTCCCACTGCAGTGTATATACAGTACATAGTATTATATCCAATCCTGGCATTTATTGCTCCTTTAAACGCTCTTTTTAAAATCTGCTGAATGCAGCTTGCTTTATCCTTACAGGCTCGACCTTTGTCTACAATACAGACCTCTCATTTTTTACTCTTTAACGTGATTTAGCCACTGGAGCCTTCTTTGCGATTGTGTAAGGGAGTAGTTAGGCTACAGTAGTAAAGGGCTCAAACAGTTTTTTGACATTGAATGTAAGCAGAAGGAGAAGCCGTACTGAATGAATGCCCTATTAGGGCTAAGTTACCTAATCCCTATCAAGGCTCCGGCCTTTGCAGCGCTGATATTCAATGGCGGACTGTGATTATTAGAGTTTGCCCTTCAGTTCGGCCCAAAAATGTCAAAACACCTCACTGTCGGCTCTATTGAAGCGTTGTAGTTGGTTTACATTAATTTTTAGACCGTTATAAGATAAACACAGACAGTTTAGTTCAGCACTTGTACAGTATATGTACAGTTCCAAACTGTAGTCCATCTGTTCCTCTGTATACTGTATAACCCTGTTCTTCAATGGTCAGGACCCCCAGAGGACCACCACAGAAAGGTATTATGTGGTGGTGGATCATTCTCAGCACTGCAGTGACACTGACGTGGTGGTGGTGTGTTAGTGTGGGTGGTGCTGGTGTGAGTGGATCAGACACAGCAGTGCTGCTGGAGTGTTTAGACACTGTGTCCGCTCACTGTCCACTCTATTAGACACTCCTACCTTGCTGTTCCACCTTGTAGATGGACAGTCAGAGACGATAGCTCATCTGCTGCTGCACAGTGCAGTGTTGGTCATCCTGTAGTCCTTCATCAGTGGTAACAGGACGTTGCCCCAAGGATGCTGTTGTGTTGCAGCACTGCTGTGTCTGATCCACTCACACCAGCACCACACATCCTAACACACCACCACCACGTCAGTGTCACTGCCGTGCTGAGAATGATCCACCACCCACATAATACCTGCTCTGTGGGGGTCCTGTGGGGGTCCTGACCATTGAGGAACAGGGTAATACAGTATACAGAGAAACAGACGGACTACAGTCTGTACCTGTAGAACTACAGAGTGCTTCTATATGGTCAGTGGAGCTGATGCAATGGACAACAAGGGTAGGTACGAGGAGGTGTACCTAATTATTTGGCTGGTGGGTTTATATTGCTACTGAGCGCAATTGCATACAGTGGCCAGTATGTTTACTGGTACCGTAAAGTCCTACATCACACATTACTCATTATTTTGGAAATACAGCTTTGTGCCGTTCCTGTACCGATCACTTACTGTTCTTTGGGAACGTTAATTGCCGCCTCGTTTCTCAGCAGGCTGTATTGGCTCGGGTGATTTTTACAGCAGGGCTCAGGGCCACTGGAAATGCACTTACTCTCCTCTCATCCATGCCTCTGTACATATGTTCCCACTGAACAGGAAGTTCATTATCAGTTTAAGTCGGTGTGGGGAGCGAGGAGGATGTCTATGTGCCTGGGGAGCTTTAGAGATTTATGTGTAATGTGTCACTTTAACATCACAGCTTAATTAAAGACATCCATCATGTGGTTGGTCTTTGTGTCTGAAGGGCAGTGATTAGTGGACTGTGGATTGGAGGTGGGGCACACAAGGGCAAACTGACCAGGGCAAGCTAGGTATGACTGAAACCCTTCCTGTATTTATGATGCATTACAAATTTGTATGGCATTATATGGCATTCATATCACCTTATAACAAGATAATGGGTGTATGATTAATCCTAGGTATGTATCTTGTGTGGGTGTGTATATGGAATATGCATTTATATTCCAAAACATGACCAAGTGAGTAAACAACCTGCGTTGACCAAAGTGCTGTACAAAAAAATAGCTAATGATTACACATGAACATATACAACAAAATAAAGATGAAAGAAATCAGACAAATAACATACAGGGGTTGGACAATGAAACTGAAACACCTGTCATTTTAGTGTGGGAGGTCTCATGGCTAAATTGGACCAGCCTGGTGGCCAATCTTCATTAATTGCATATTGCACCAGTAAGAGCAGAGTGTGAAGGTTCAGTTAGCAGGTAAGAGGTTCAAATACTAATGCACACAACATTATGGTACCAGAGTTCAAAAGAGGACAAAACTGTTTGGTGCAGTTTGCTGGCTCCAAACAGCACTTTGTGATGTATCACACAACGGTATCCAGGTTAATGTCAGCATACCACCAAGAAGGACGACCTCCACCCATCATACACCTACATCCTGCAAGGACTTTGGCTTATATGCCTCTGACCACTGTGCAGGACGCAGTATATGTCATTCCCAAGACCAACTGACGCTGTATTGGCCGCAAAAGGAGGCCCTACACCATACTAATAAATGATTGTGGTCTAAAACCAGGGGTTTCAGTTTCATTGTCCAACCGCTGTATATTAAAATAAGAAACAATAAAAAAGTAAGGCATTAATTAAATAACCATGAAATCACCTCATGTTACCAGAGTTTCTCACTATTCCACGGCAAGTTTGTATTTAGACCTGATTTAAAAACTCAGATCGAGGAAGATTGGCGAATACTGGCTGGCAGACTATTCCAAAGTCTTGGGGCATACACTGAAAATGGCCGATCACCTTTGAGTTTCAGACATGCCCTGGGGACGGCCAACAAATGATGTAGTGATGAAGATCTCAAAGAGCGCTGTGTGATTGTCGATGTGAGCAAATTTGCAATATACGTAGGGGCCACACCATTTAGTGCTTTAAAAACAACTACCAGCACTTTAAACCATATCCGATACTGAACTGGTAGCCAGTTAAGCGAAGCAAGGACTAGTGTGATGTTCTCTTTTCTTCATTACCATGTTATTATAATATTTTAATGCCTTATGATTATAATTTATAATTATTATATAGTCACATTCTCTTGCTTTATAAAGCGTTATGCATGTAACTAAGCTTATCTAGCCAATTATGCATATTTACGACATGTAGCTGACACTCTTCTCCAGAGCGACTTGCAAGGTTAATCATATTACAGGCCTATGTAGTGTTAGGAGTCTTGCCCAAGGACTCTTATTGGTGTAGCACAGCATAGTCACCCAGACCGGGATTCGAACCCCAGTGTCCCACATGTGGTGGTGGCTCCCTAGTGGGTAGTGGTGTTATCTGCTGAGCTACACCAACCACCAGTTATGTAGACTTGTGCCAGAACGATGAATCAATCCATGAGAATTAAGCTCATGGATTGGTTCACCCTCACACAGTGCCGCACAACAGTTAGCGCCCATATGTCGATTGTGTTCCCAGGGATAGTGTTCCATAAAGGCCTCCTACTTTTCCGATGTGGAGAATAGGCAGGCATTATAATGTGTTATGCATGCTATATAATGTCTTATGAGGGCATTTATGTTGTATTATGAATACAAGATTCATAGGATGCTTTAGAAAACATCTCCCTATACAGTGCACTTCTATTTCAGAAATATGGCATATGTCAGTCAACACTGTGAATTCCAATTCTGATCTATTCATTGAGCGCCTCTTGGAATGGGCATTGTCACAAAGCAGCTTTACAAAAACCTATATCCAAGGGCCGAGTGGGAAAGCCAAGTGAGACAGTGGCAACCGAAAACACTCTAGGAGCTAGAAGAAATGACCTGGGGAGGAGCTCATTGTTCCCTACTCCAGAGTGGTTCAGAAACAGTAGCACAGCGCTAGCATTAACTTTATACAGTAATCAGAATACTGCATAAAGAGATGAACTGAAAGCAGTCATTAAACAGAATCCGGATCAACTGATAAAAGGCCAGCCTTGCTGCCGGAAGCTTATTAGACTTTACCCCAAAGTAATGCAAATGAGAATTAAGCTCATGGATTGGTTCACTGTCACACAGTGCCGCACAACAGGTAGCGCCCATACGCCGATTGTGTTCCCTGGGAAGTAGTTCCATAAAGGCCTCCTACTTTTCCGATGTGGGGAATAGTCAATGGTTGCAAGACGACGTTTGAAATGGATACGCAGAGCCTTAGGCTGGCTTTGTTGGGTGAATTTTTTATGCAGCTGTAGTCGATTGATCTGTACATGAAACAAAATTTCTCTTGACTTATAGAATATAAAGCATCCTGCAGTTAGTTTGAAACTCAGCTTCAACACTGGCAAGCATCTGAACTTCACGAAACTGCCGATCGTTATATTAAATATGCATCACAATGCATCAGTAAACAAGAAGGTGAAGCAGAAGCTGGTCTACCGGATAGCTAAACAGGATAACCCTCTAGTTTACTTCGTGGTAGTTGTTTTTTTTTTCCTTCATGACAGTAAACAAACCAGGAACCAGCTACCCAGCTTGGGACCGATTATGTTCATTTTCAGTCTTCGTAGTTTTATTTTTGGGGTTTATTCAAATAAATATTTTTCTCATACTCCATATCTGTATTCAACCTCTGACAGAAACACTCTGTTAGAGCTCCTGTGTCTTTAAGCCCCGCCTCCCAGTGAGCCCAGGGTGCTCTGATTGGTCAACTCGCCTACTCTGTTCTTAATGGTCAGCCATCAGAGCTGCATCCTGCTACAGCTGTGGCTGTTCTTACAATGGTGTTGGTTCTGCTGTATCAGTTTGAGCACGACTCCGGTGCTGAAAGTCCAGTTGAACAAGTTGGTAGATCCACCTTTACAAGCTAGACTGAAGCAGGACGTTTCCGGGGGGTCACATTTTATTGTTTTAGGTCTCTATGTGATGTGTGAGGGCATGCCAAGCTTGCCAGTAGGCGGGCCATTAAGATTGTGTTATGAGATGATGTCACCTTGCAACAGAGGAATGGGATGCAAGTCCAACAAGGTGTTTCATGCAGCTGAGAAAAAGAGGTTGGCATCTGTGGGAGAGAGTTTCTCCCTCTGGCATGTACTTTGGGCTTTCTAACTTTGTAGACTGTTTACATGCACAAAAACTCCATAACACACTAAAGGAATGCAGAAAACATGGAAATTTGAATATCATTTATGGATATCTTTAATAGATGTCCCCTAATTCTACACAGAGCTCAGGTTACTATATGATGAAAATGATAATAATTATTGAAAGGGTAATTATAGAAGGGTAGACCAAGAAGCACTATATGCTACTAGCTTAGCAAAGTTGTGCTAACTTACCCTAAGCACATATTTGTATGTAATTGGTATGGAACGTAACTTGCATTCGTGGCAAGCTTTATTGGCTGCTTAGCAACCTAGCTAACCTAGCTAGCTAGCTATTGAGTGATCTAACTCACCAGGAACAACATCCACTACCTTACTCCACCCTTCGTTTCTCTTCGGTGTATGTCCAAAGACGCATCATATCAACTGGGGAAAGAAGAAACGCTGGTTATGAGCTTCTCCATATTTCCACTACACTGGTGGAACCAAATGTCGGAAGGAACCAAGTGTTCAGGCAGCAGATACGGGGTATGTCGGACCCCCGTGTTTACCATTTCACCTCACTGCATCATAATTCATGAATTGCAAAAAGTTGAGACAATCTCAGCGCAGTTTGTAGCTATGCTGCTTGTCGCTAATTCGCAACTCCAAATAGTGGACTCCCATATGAAATGACTGATCGCATGTCGCTCTGTCGTCTCCTAGCATGTACGCAGGGTTAGGCGTGTTGTTCTAGGGGTCATCTCCATTACAGCTGAGAGATAGAGAAAGCCAGACCAGTGCAGGCCTCTCATGCCAAGTTCACTTTTCCTCTGCTGTGTCTCGAAGAGTAAAAGCCAACCCAAGAGTGACCTTTTAAATTAACTCCATTTATTGACCATCTGGCTTGGTGTATACAAGCACACACTCTCAGAGTACAGGACACAGCTCTCTCACACACACACACAGAAATAAAAACCTGCTACTGCAAGCCCTCACAGCGTGAGCTATCTGGTATCCGTCACTTCGTCGGGTCACAGCGCCCGAGCCATGGCTCGATGACAAAACAAGATTAATTCATAAAAATATCCAACAGCAAGCGTATGAGGCCGTGAGAATACGTCTTATCCAGAAGTCACCAAAGATCATGTTTACGGTGAAATAAGAAAAGACGTCTTTATAAAGGTCACCGGGTTTAGCAGAGCAGTCACAACAGCATGTCTTGGGTCATTTAAGGGATAGTAGAGCGTGAACCCTGTAGCGGCATTATCTTAATGCAGCATTGTAGGCTATAAGTGGTAAGGCTTCGCTGCTAAGTAAGAGTCTGAGCCACGAAACATCATTCCTGCCTCGGAACATGAGGGCCCGTGTGGTCCACAAAAGAGATCATGGATGAGACTTAGGGTTAAACCGGACCCTGTTGTTTTGAGCCCATGCTACAAGACTTAACATCTTGACATTCATCAAATGAAAGTGTATTTTATTCAATTCAATTCAACTTTATTGTCATTATACTAATACAGGGTTGTACAGTAGAACAAAACACAGTCAGGCTCCTTCTCCAGTGCAGTTACAAGAATATATGTGTGTATATATATATATATATATATATATATATATATTAGGGCAAGGTTTTGACAATGAAACTGAAAACACCTGTGTTTTTCTACTGTGCAAACCCTATATCATATTCTTACAGGGGTTACAATGAAACTGTGTCACCTGGTTTTAGACCACAATCAATTTATTAGTATGGTGTAGGGACTCCTTTTGGCCAATACAGCGTCAGTTGGTCTTGGGAATGACATATACTGCGTCCTGCACAGTGGTCAGAGTAGGATTTTAAGCCAGCCATTCTTCTTGCAGGATAGTGGCCAGGTCACTACGTGATTTGCTGGTGGAGGTTCGTCCTTCCTTGGTGGGTATGCTGACATTACCCTGGATACCGTGGCTCTTGATACATCACAAAGACTTGCTGTCTTGGTCACAGATGCGCCAGCAAGACGTGCACCAACAATCTGTCCTCTTTTGAACTCTGGTATGTCACCCATAATGTTGTGTGCATTGCAGTATTTTGAGCAGAACTGTGCTCTTACCTGCTAACTGAACCTTCACACTCTGCTCTTACTGGTGCAATGTGCAATTAATGAAGATTGGCCACCAGGCTGGTCCAATTTAGCCATGAACCTCCCACACTAAAATGACAGGTGTTTCAGTTTCATTGTCCAACCCCTGTATATATAGTGTATATATATGTATGTATAGTGTAGTGTATATATATATATATAGTGTAGTGTAGTTTAATGTATTGCAAATGTACTTTAATTTCTACTTAAGATTATATTTAAGTGAGTCTTAGTGGTGTCTCAGTACAGTTAAGTACAATTAGATCTATTTAAGTGTTTAATGGCATTAATATAAAATATATATTTAGCAAAGCTAGGTACATAGTTAATATCTCGTTGCCTTCCGAAGAAAAACATGTATCTTCATTTTTGTTGATTTTTATTTTTATGTCTCATTTGATCACATAACTGCTTTTTACACTGAGTGTGAATTTCATGAAGAATGGACTAACAGAAATGGCCCAAAACCGCTTGGAAAGACGTCTGGTTCCATTGACTTCTATTGAAATGCAATGAGGTTTTTGGCCTCTCCTGTAAAGTCAACATTTTGGAGATACCTGTTTTTCTTTAGGCTGCGATCATATACCTAAATTATAAAATTCAAGACCATATACTTAAATTAAGTAACGCCAGTGTACTTTTTGTCATCCTGGAGTGAAAGAGAGTGGAGGAGAAATAGTGATAGCTTGTTAATTGGTTAAACCTGGAACTCCATACCGGAATACCAATCCAAGGCTGTGATGCTAATTAAGGCTGTGATGCTAATACTGTGGAGGAGATTTGGCCCAAACAAACACACTTGGGCTCTGACCAAGGGGTTAGATGTTACAGCTGGAAGCCTCCACCGTGTCTACACATAGATCAAGGACGTCGCCTCACAGTAACTTATTTTTGCAGTCCTAGCGGGGGAGGTTGTTTGATTATAAACAATTCGAGATTGGAGCTAGTTTCCTGTTGTGAATTGATTAAATTTCGCTAGGCGTGACATTTTCCAAAGCATACGGTTTCCCAAAACATGAACGACGAAGGGAGGGTGCTCGCGAACGTTGCTTCGCATTTTCAAATCTTTCCATCCGTGTCCCTGGGCTCACCATCCGTTCCCTCCATGTCCGTGATCTTACTTACTTAAAGCACCTGGAACTGTGGTCATGTAGACGGGAGTTATTTCCAAACAGGACTCTGTACCCTACACTTATACAGGCTTGTTTTTCAGCAGAAACACTTTACAGCAAAGGAACATCCATTAACTGTCATTAAGGCGGTATTAAGAATGGCTAAATAGTAAAAAATTGTATCAAATAGTTATTAACTAATAACCGAAATGATATTATAATTATAGTTATTATACACTTTTATAATCCTTACTAAATGTGTAAGAGAAGTCTCAGTGAATCATTAAGTAGTCATAGTAATGATAACTGTGTGACTCGTCAGTGTGGACAGTCAGAAATAAGCACTAATAGTCTAATAAATGAAAATAAAATTGTACAAGAATTCTATGTGTTAAAACGCTAGTGTTACTCCTTTCCATAACATTCATAACGCAGCTACAGCAGTTTATTCAAATTGCAGTATCTAATTCTATCCATTTGAAAATTATATATTTCGGTGTGTTCTATTGGATAACAAACACTAGTAAAAGCTACTGAGATTTATCTCTCTCGGC
>JAMWET010003438.1:0-32500 GCA_024036415.1 Prochilodus magdalenae | reverse complement strand
ATACACACTACTGTATAATACACACTGTAATACACACTACTGTATAATACACACTACTGTATAATACACACTGTAATACACACTACTGTATAATACACACTGTAATACACACTACTGTATAATACACACTACTGTATAATACTCACTGTAATACACACTACTGTATAATACTCACTGTAATACACACTACTGTATAATACACACTACTGTATAATACTCACTGTAATACACACTACTGTATAATACACACTACTGTATAATACACACTGTAATACACACTACTGTATAATACTCACTGTAATACACACTACTGTATAATACACACTGTAATACACACTACTGTATAATACTCACTGTAATACACACTACTGTATAATACACACTGTAATACACACTACTGTATAATACTCACTGTAATACACACTACTGTATAATACACACTGTAATACACACTACTGTATAATACTCACTGTAATACACACTACTGTATAATACACACTACTGTATAATACTCACTGTAATACACACTACTGTATAATACACACTACTGTGCAATACACACTGTAATACACACTACTGTATAATACACACTACTGTGTAATACACACTGATATGGGGGGGTTGTTTAATAAAGACCATCAAACACACATACAGAAAAGGTCACAGTGTGTTCCTGCGTGTGGCACTGAGTGAATTTTAATGAATTAAGACCTTTTAAGGAAGAGAGGCTGCATGTGGGTTTATGCCATGAATGTTTGTGTTACGCAGTTTTGTATTTACCTCTTTGTGAGGACTGAATAGCTAAATAAAGTAAATATTAATAACAATAATAATAATAATAATAACAATAATAACAATAACAGAACAAGAAAGTGAGGATGTTCTATTGATCATCATATGATCACATACACAGCTTTCCAGGCAGCTCCTCTCTGGTTCCTGAGGTTAGGGTTAGGGTTGGGGTGTGTTATTGTTCAGGTAGAGTCCTGCACCACTCAGTTTGCCTGTGTTAGGGTTGGGGTGAAGGTGAGGGTTAGGGCGTGGTATTGTTCACTGTAAGTACTGGCACTACTGTCATAATGCACACTATTAGGGTTGGGGTGACTGAGGGTAAGGGTCACACTATTGTTTATAGAGTACCTGCACCACTGTAGTACACACTACTGTTATAATTGGGGTGAGGGTTAGGGTACTGGTATTGTTCAGTAGAGTCTGCACCACTCACTACTGTGTTAGGTACACTCGAGGGTTAGGGTGTGGTATTGTTCAGTAGGAGTAATGCACCACTCTAATACTGCCTGTGTTAGGGTACACAGGTAGGGTGTATAATACTTCAGGTAGAGTCCTGCACCACTCAGTCTGCCTGTATTAGGGTTTGGGTGAGGGTGAGGGTTACTGGTATAATTGTTCAGGTAGAGTCCTGCACCACTCAGTCCTGCTGTTGTAGGGGTTGGGGTGCTGTTAGGGTGTGGTATGTTCTGGTAGAGTCCTGCACCTCTCAGTCTGCCTGTGTTAGGGTTGGGTTAGGGTGAGGGTTACTGTGGTAATTGTTCACTGTACAGTACTGCACCACTTAGTCTGCTACTGTTAATACTGTGGGGTGAAGGTGAGGGTTAAGGGTGTGGTATAATACACAGGTACAGTGTACTGCACACTTATGTAATACCTGTGTAGGGTGGGGTGAGGGTGAGGGTTAGGGTGTGGTATTGTTCAGGTAGATCCTGCACCACTGTAGTCTGCCTGTGTTAGGGTTGGGGGGGTTAGGGTGTGTTATTGTAAAGTAGAGTCCTGCACCACTCATACAGAAAAGGGTTGGGGTGAGGGTTCCTGTGGTATTGTTCAGGTAGAGTCCTGCACCACTCAGTCTGCCTGTGTTAGGGTTGGGGTGAGGGTTAGGGTGTGGTATTGTTTAAGGTAAGAGTCCTGCACCACTCCAGTCTGCCTGTGTTTAGGGTTGGAAGGGTTAGGGTGTGGCATTTTTCAGTAAGTCATGCACCACTCAGTCTGCCTGTGTTAGGGTTGGGTGAGGGTTAGGGTGCGGTAAATTGTTCAGGTATAGTACTGCACCACTCAGTCTGCCTGTGTTAGGGTTGGGGCGAGGGTTAGGGTGTGGTATTGTTCAGGTACAGTCCTGCACCACTCAGTTTGCCTGTGTTAGGGTTGGGGTGAAGGTGAGGGTTAGGGCGTGGTATTGTTCAGGTAGAGTACTGCACCACTCAGTTTGCCTGTGTTAGGGTTGGGGTGAAGGTGAGGGTTAGGGCGTGGTATTGTTTAGGTAGAGTCCTGCACCACTCAGTCTGCCTGTGTTAGGGTTGGGGTGAGGGTTAGGGTGTGGTATTGTTCAGGTAGAGTCCTGCACCACTCAGTCTGCCTGTGTTAGGGTTGGGGCGAGGGTTAGGGTGTGGTATTGTTCAGGTAGAGTCCTGCACCACTCAGTCTGCCTGTGTTAGGGTTGGGGTGAGGGTTAGGGTGTGGTATTGTTCAGGTAGAGTCCTGCACCACTCAGTCTGCCTGTATTAGGGTTTGGGTGAGGGTGAGGGTTAGGGTGTGGTATTGTTCAGGTAGAGTCCTGCACCACTCAGTCTGCCTGTGTTAGGGTTGGGGTGAGGGTGAGGGTTAGGGTGTGGTATTGTTCAGGTAGAGTCCTGCACCACTCAGTCTGCCTGTGTTAGGGTTGGGGTGAGGGTTAGGGTTAGGGTGTGGTATTGTTCAGGTACAGTACTGCACCACTCAGTCTGCCTGTGTTAGGGTTGGGGTTAGGGTGAGGGTTAGGGTGTGGTATTGTTCAGGTACAGTACTGCACCACTTAGTCTGCCTGTGTTAGGGTTGGGGTGAGGGTTAGGGTGTGGTATTGTTCAGGTAGAGTCCTGCACCACTCAGTCTGCCTGTGTTAGGGTTGGGGTGAGGGTTAGGGTGTGGTATTGTTCAGGTAGAGTCCTGCACCACTCAGTCTGCCTGTGTTAGGGTTGGGGTGAGGGTGAGGGTTAGGGTGTGGTATTGTTCAGGTAGAGTCCTGCACCACTCAGTCTGCCTGTGTTAGGGTTGGGGTGAGGGTTAGGGTGTGGTATTGTTCAGGTAGAGTCCTGCACCACTCAGTCTGCCTGTGTTAGGGTTGGGGTGAGGGTTAGGGTGTGGTATTGTTCAGGTAGAGTCCTGCACCACTCAGTCTGCCTGTGTTAGGGTTGGGGTGAGGGTTAGGGTGTGGTATTGTTCAGGTAGAGTCCTGCACCACTCAGTCTGCCTGTGTTAGGGTTGGGGTGAGGGTTAGGGTGTGGTATTGTTCAGGTAGAGTCCTGCACCACTCAGTCTGCCTGTGTTAGGGTTGGGGTGAGGGTTAGGGTGTGGTATTGTTCAGGTAGAGTCCTGCACCACTCAGTCTGCATGTGTTAGGGTTGAGGTTGAGGGTTAGGGTGTGGTATTGTTTAGGTAGAGTCCTGCACCACACTCAGTCTGCCTGTGTTTAGGGTGAGGGTGAGGTGTAGGGTGTGGTATTGTTTCAGGTAGAATCCTGCACCACTCAGTCTGCCTGTGTTAGGGTTGGGGTGAGGGTTAGGGTGTGGTATTGTTCAGGTAGAGTCCTGCACCACTCAGTCTGCCTGTGTTAGGGTTGGGGTGAGGGTTAGGGTGTGGTATTGTTCAGGTAGAGTCCTGCACCACTCAGTCTGCCTGTGTTAGGGTTGGGGTGAAGGTGAGGGTTAGGGTGTGGTATTGTTCAGGTAGAGTCCTGCACCACTCAGTCTGCCTGTGTTAGGGTTGGGGTGAGGGTTAGGGTGAGGGTTAGGGTGTGGTATTGTTCAGGTAGAGTCCTGCACCACTCAGTCTGCCTGTGTTAGGGTTGGGGCGAGGGTTAGGGTGCGGTATTGTTCAGGTAGAGTCCTGCACCACTCAGTCTGCCTGTGTTAGGGTTGGGGTGAAGGTTAGGGTGCGGTATTGTTCAGGTAGAGTCCTGCACCACTCAGTCTGCCTGTGTTAGGGTTGGGGTGAAGGTTAGGGTGTGGTATTGTTCAGGTAGAGTCCTGCACCACTCAGTCTGCCTGTGTTAGGGTTGGGGCGAGGGTTAGGGTGTGGTAATGTTCAGGTAGAGTCCTGCACCACTCAGTCTGCCTGTGTTAGGGTTGGGGTGAAGGTTAGGGTGTGGTATTGTTCAGGTAGAGTCCTGCACCACTCAGTCTGCCTGTGTTAGGGTTGGGGCGAGGGTTAGGGTGTGGTATTGTTCAGGTAGAGTCCTGCACCACTCAGTCTGCCTGTGTGTGTTCTTTGCAGGTAAGTTCACCTGTATAGAGGTGAAGTTCCACCTGGAGAGGCAGATGGGTTACTACCTGATCCAGATGTACATCCCCAGCCTGCTGACCGTCATCCTGTCCTGGGTCTCCTTCTGGATCAATATGGACGCTGCTCCGGCCCGAGTGGGCCTGGGTATCACCACCGTACTCACCATGACCACTCAGAGCTCGGGCTCCAGAGCCTCACTGCCCAAGGTCTGTTGACCATGGCCACCAAACGTAGGCTGTTGAACTTAACTGCCCACCCACTATCGTTTTCTATACTCATCTATCCATCATTCCATCACTCCATCACTCCATCATTCCATCACTCCATCCACAGTACTGAACAGTTATTCCCCTGCTCGCCCTGCTGTCCATCACACATCGGACGCCCATCCATCCATCCATCCATCCATCCATCCATCCATCCATACATCCATTCATCCATCCATCCATCCATCCATCCATCCATCCATCCATCCATCCATCCATTCATTCTGTCTTCATCCATTGATCCATTCAGAGCATCACTAGTTTAGTTACCAGCTCCCCTCACTAACCTTAGCTCCAACCTTAACCCAGCTCCATCCTTAACCGTGGCTCCAACCCTAGCTCCATCCTTAACCCTAGCTCCATCCTTAACCGTGGCTCCAACCCTAACCCTAACTCCATCCTTAACCCTAAAGCCAACCCTTACCTTAGCTTCAACCTTAACCCTAGCTCCATCCTTAGCCCTGGCTCCATCCTTAACCTTAGCTCCATCCTTAACCCTAAATCCAACCCTTACCTTAGCTTCAACCTTAACCCTAGCTCCATCCTTAACCCTAAATCCAACCCTTACCTTAGCTTCAACCTTAGCCCTAGCTCCATCCTTAGCCCTAGCTCCATCCTTAACCCTAGCTCCATCCTTAACCCTAGCTCCAACCCTAACTCCATCCTTAACCCTAAATCCAACCCTTACCTTAGCTACAACCTTAACCCTAGCTCCATCCTTAGCCCTGGCTCCATCCTTAACCCTAGCTCCATCCTTAACCCTAGCTCCAACCCTAACTCCATCCTTAACCCTAACCTCCAGCCTTAACCCTAAATCCCACCCTAACTATACCTCCAAACTTAACCCTAGCTCCATCCTTAACCCTGGTTCCATCCTTAACCCTAGCTCCAACCCTAACTCCATCCTTAACCCTAACTCCAACCTTAACCCTAGCTCCAACCCTAACCCTAACTCCAACCCTAACCTTAGCTCCAACCTTAACCCTAGCTCCATCCTTAACCCTATCTCCAACCCTAACTCTAATTTCAGTCCTAACCTTAGCTCTAACCTTAACCCTAGCTCCAACCCTAACTCCATCCTCAACCCTGGCTCCAACCCTAACCTTAGCTCCAACTCTAACCCTAACTCCAACCCTAACCTTAGCTCCAACTTTGACCCTAGCTCCATCCTTAACCCTATCTCAAACTCTAACTCTAAATCCAACCCTAACCATAGCTCCAACTTTAGCCCTAACTGCATCCTTAACCCTAGCTCCAACCCTAACGTTAGCTCCACCCCTACCCCTAACTCCAACCCTAACCTTAGCTCCAACTTTAACCCTTGCTCCATCCTTAACCCTAGCTCCAACCCTAACCCTAGTTCCAGTCTAACCTTAGCTCCAGCCCTAGCTCCAGCACAACCCTAGCTCCAGCCCTATTCCTAGCTCCACCCCCAACCCTAGCTCCAGTACTAACCATCCGCCTCCGGCCATGATGTGGAAACTCTCCCTAAATCCTTCTCTTTCTCCATCAGTTTGACCCTCCACCTCCCCATCAGTTCCCCATCAGTTGACTCATGAATCCATCCCCTATTGTGTCTACTCATATGTCCATCCAGCCATCCTTTTCCAGCACTCTACCCATCTAAACATTTCAGTGCTCCAACCCTCCATCAACCCCATCAGCACTGTAACCAGAGATCCATCCATTCATTTAGTCCTCTTTCCATTCATCCTACCACCCATCTATTTTTCATCCCTCCATCCACTCAAGCAGCCATCTCACTGCTTCACCCATGATTCTATCAGTTCCTTGGTTTCTCCACTCACCCACTCATCCATCCATCCACCCGTTCAGTAACGTGTTGTGGAGGCAGGGGTTGTTAGTCCATTGCAAGTCAAGGCACTTGGCTGCTGCCCTCTCGCCTATCAGCTCATCCCGTGATGCCCATTCTGCTCTGAGGCGTTTATCCTTGAACTGCCGTCTTCAAGTCACTCCGGATGAGCGTGTCATCAGCATGATTGGGGTTAACATCTCGCTGTATGATGATGTACATGTGCACGCGTGCCCTACATAGTCACGTATCATATGCATGGCTGCATGCGAAGCTCCGATTTCACATGTAGGGTAAATCTTTAATATCTCCATAATGAATTCTGTATGTATTAACTCTGATGTGTAGCTGCTCTGCATAAAGGCTAAAAATATCTGAATGGCTGTGTGTTTACTGCCCTACTTGCATACGTGCACCCGGAAGGAGGTGTGGGAGTGCGGTGGTGTTGGGTAGGAAGATAAAGGTGACCAGGATCAATAACTGATGATAAATTTAGACTGATATGATCAATATTTATTGAGCTACACATACAGAAGTCTGTCTCTCAGTATGGTGGAGTCGGGCCGCCGTGTTCGCTAACCCAACACGCCAGACGTCTCGGTATGGAGCTGTAGAGGTTCCTAATGGTGTCCTGTGATAATCCATCCCATGCAGCTTGAACATCCTCACACAGTTCCTGCAGATGGTGCGGTAGGGGTGGAGGTGGAGGGGCACCAGACTTTCTGGATGTGTGACCACGGTGCCTCCACCCACGGATTCGTTGGGCGTCTCCACCAAGACTAAAGCGGGACTCGTCACTGAAGATGACCCGCTGCCATTCTGAGTCACTCCATGACAGTCTGGTACGACACCACTGCAGTCTTTGGTGACGGTGACGTGGTGTTAAGGACAGTCGTGGTAACGGTCTGTGTGCATGTAGTCCTGCGTGGTGCAGCCGTCTGCCAGTGGTGATGCCCTAACAGGATGACTCATGGAGGACACCACTGCTCGCTGGAGGTCCCCAGTTGTGGCTGTAAGACCCTTCCTTGCTTACATCACATGTGAGGCAGAGCATGGGACTTGAGTCATTGGCGTGTCTCGCGATGTCAAACCCACACACCAAGTTTCATTCCTGTTGGTTGATGGCTACAGCTCTTCGTGCAACTGTTCTTTTGATGATGGACGTAGCTTGCAGTAGAACAGGCCTTAACCCATAACACTACCACCACCATGTTTCCCAGATGGGATGCTGGAATGCTCCCAATCTCCTTTGTTTGTCCCATGATACACGTCCACGGACAGGTGTTATGAAGGTCTGGCGTTCAGGTCTCTACGTTAATATATGCTGTGTGTGTTCAGGTGTCCTACGTGAAGGCCATCGACATCTGGATGGCGGTGTGTTTGCTGTTCGTGTTCGCCGCCTTGCTGGAATACGCTGCCGTGAACTTCGTCTCTCGGCAACACAAAGAGTTCTTCCGACTGAGGCGGCGACTACGAGAGGAACAGCGGCAACGGGCGGTGAGTAGCACACTCGCGCACACCCCTGTAGGCTGTAGGCACGGTCTGCCTCCTGTAGAGCCCCCCCCCCGCCTCCCCCACGGCCTGGGGGAAGAGAGCAACTGTATTTACCTGTCTCTCGGGAGCGTTAGCTGCTCTGCCGTTCCATAACGCTTCTCCGGAATCACACATCTGCATAATCCAGGGTTCCATCAGCCATGGGAATATAGGCCAAAGCTAAGCGCCACTGTTTCCGTTCCCCTCTTGGCTAATGAAGTCATGCTGTGGAGCTCAGTCCACCTAAGGGAGCGTGAAGGCCTCTCCAGTCAAATACAGTAGCCCAAGTTTTCCAAACTTAGATTCCCTAAGCAATTCAAGTGGTTGGAAATGTTGGTGTGGGGTCGCATCGTTGGGCTCCAGGAAGCAGGATGGTCTTATCGACTTGCTGCGTTTGGATACTACCATAACAACTACCATACCTTACTACCAAAGGTTTCACGTTCGGCTGTGACGTAAACAAGGACGGGTCTTATCTCTGTACCTGACTGACCCAACATCCACCATTACAGACCTCCAGCGAGCAGTGGTGTCCTCCATGAGTCATCCTGTTAGTGCAGCACCATCAGCAGACGGCTGCACCACGCAGGACTACATGCACACAGACCGTTACCACGACTGTCCTTAACACCACGTCACCGTCACCAAACACTGCAGTGGTGTCGTACCAGACTGTCATGGAGGGACTCAGAATGGCAGCGGGTCATCTTCAGTGACGAGTCCCGCTTTGGTCTTGGTGGAGACGCCCGACGAATCCGTGGGTGGAGGCACCGTGGTCAGCACCGAGATGGACGGTTTGTTGTCACACGTCCAGAAGACCTGGTGTCCCTCCACCTCCACCCCTACCGCACCATCTGCAGGAACTGTGTGAGGATGTTCAAGCTGCATGGGATGGATTATCACAGGACACCATTAGGAACCTCTACAGCTCCATACCGAGACGTCTGTACGTGGGCTGTACAGACTGGGCAGTCCATAAGGGCTCCTCTGGCTCTGCAGCAAGTGCTGATTAAAAACTAGGAACTTCAGAGCCTCCTTTGCTCCGGGACTCGCGGCCCGAGAGAGCAGGAAGCAGAAATAATCTCCCGTCCTCCACTCCTCTCCCCCGCATCCCTCCATCCGCCTGCAGGGCACTACGGCCCACTGGGGGGGAAGTGAGTGTGTGAGCAGGTGGAGGTGTGTTGTCTTTACCCGCCCCAGAGCAGCTTTGTTATTCACGTGCATGCAAGCGTGCGGAAAGGTTAGGCGGGATCGCGCACATGCAGGGCTTTCCATTCGCCCACTTTATGCCAACACGTGCATCATTAAAGCAGGACGGAAACCCCGGAAATGGACTCCAACGAGGCGGGCGGTTGTAGGGTGTGGAGGGTCACTGGCTTGATCCCATGAAAGCCCCTTGAACAAGGCACCTAACCCCCGAACAGCTCCTCAGGGTGTTGTGGATTGGGTTATCCACCACTCTGATGGTGACCACGGTGCCTCCACACACGGATTCGTTGGGCGTCTCCACCAAGACTAAAGCGGGACTCGTCACTGAAGATGACCCGCTGCCATTCTGAGTCACTCCATGACAGTCTGGTACGACACCACTGCAGTCTTTGGTGACGGTGACGTGGTGTTAAGGACAGTCGTGGTAACGGTCTGTGTGCATGTAGTCCTGCGTGGTGCAGCCGTCTGCCGATGGTGCTGCACTAACAGGATGACCCATGGAGGACACCACCGCTCGCTGGAGGTCTGTAACGCTGGCTGTGAGAAGACTCGCCCTCGCTGACACCTTGGCAGCCGGTCGTGGAACTTGAATCATTAGCATTTCCCTCAACGTCAAACCGACCCAGCATGTTTAACCCCTGTTGGTTGACTCCTGGTGGGTTTAGAGACGGATTTCGAGTGTTTAGGTGAGGTATTGGATGGCATACTGAACGTCCATGAGGAAAGCCACAGTGCGGCAGTTGCAGTCTGTGAAGTTGGCTGTGCCGCTCTGGGAGGCCGAAGACCAGCTGATGCATCAGCAGAGCGAGGAGTCATCCTCCGTTCTCAGAGTATGTGTGTGTGTTGGGGTACACAGTGACCTCGATCCAGAGCCGTGTGCGTGCTGAGTGGAGTCGAGGAGGTGGAAGAATAATTTTACTGTGTGAATAAACGATGCGTTGCGGCTGAATCTCACGAAAGGAGTGTGTGTGTGTCGTTTAGGCTTCTGGTCAGCTCGGGGGAGCCGAGACCAAAGGCAAGAACAACGATGCTACGGGTAGCACGACGTCCTGCAGGAACACGCAACGCCAGTGCAGCGCCTGTGCACGGGTAAACACACACACACACATACACCCCACTCAACTCAACCTCAACCTCATGACTAAACACTATGTAGGTTTCGGGGATTTGGAGACCCCTGTGGTGGAAATGTGTAATCGCATGCAAGTCACCTTGCGTGTTTAAGGTGGTAGTACCTTCAGGCTCCTGCAGAGGGCGCTGCTGCACGAGGATGACGAGGCTATAAATCCCTGTGGGTGTGAGTGACAGGATCCATAGATTGGGAAGAGGTGCTACAGTGCAGGGAATGTCTCGTTCCGTGTGTGGAAAATGGCTCCAGAGCAGATGTTAATGATTGGCTAAAAGGAGGGACTGAGCATGTGGGCGTGGCCAAAGACCATAGTGTGAAGGAAGTAGCTGAATCTGCAGGTGTATGGAAGCGTACGGTCATACGGGTCTACCAGCAGTGGATACAATCCCAGCCTACAGGGAATTCTCCTCGGAACTGTGCCAGGGAAGGCATCCACCACATCTGGACCATCTGACCAGTTCTCTGATGGAAGAGTGTTGGAACACTGATGTGGCTACATCCAGAAACTCGTCCAGTACATGCCCGATCCAGTCACGGCTGTTATTGGTGCTGGTGGAGGAGTTACACGGTGGTAAGGACGTTTCGGTTACAGGGGGCGTCTTCGTCTGGTGAGCATATGGTCATCAGTATCGTGTTGAGCATGCACATCCAGTATATGTTGTTATTTAATGTTGGGCAGGCTGGTGGACCAACATGACCAAGCTAGAACCTACACCAGCAGGGGTCAGCGACAACCAGCATAGAATATAGGCTGGTCTGTGCCAGGTTTTTTTTTTTTTAGCAGGACAATATGACCCTACTTAGCCTGGGTCCCGGCCAAGCTAACTAGCTAGCTAGCTGGCTAGCAAACTGAGAGCTAAGGAGCTAATATGGCCAATTTAGGAGGCTAGCTAGTTAGCCTATCATTCAAAACCCATCAGGTGCGAACATGGTGTAGGTTTAAGGGTGGTAAACTCGGAGTGTGCCGCGTGTCCAGTTGCCTGTTTTCGCTAATGAGGCCCTCTGACCACGGAGCAGATGCTGGATATTAAAAGCACCCAGATACCAGCTGCCCTTTGGTCAAAACCAGGTCACTCAGGAAAGAGGCCAGTGAAGGCGAACATGACTCAGGGTGCAAGGCTCTGGTACAGTCAGCCGACTGACTCTCACACACACACCCACCCTACGAAACCCCCCTACACGCCGCAAAGAGTGCGCACACCCATACAGCCAGCACTCCACCCACGGACGCCTGGCCGATGTGTCATGCTGTGTCAGCTTCTCGTCACAAATGCCAGAACGAGTGATTAGAAAAATGGCCGGCAGGTTCATAATCAGCCGCCCCGCAGCCGCTCTCCAACCCCGTCGTTCCTAACGCCGACGCTGCTCCTTTTCCAAATCACAGCTCTGAATGCTAGCGTTAGCCTCGAGCTACACAGATCCACATCCTTTGTTTCAAGCTTCGTCCTTTAGGAGAAAGGCTGAATGAATGCGTCAGCTGAACAATGCTAATGTGGCTAACGGTGACTGAAAGCTAGCCGAGGCCTTCGCTTACAAACCATCATTAGTCGTTTTGGTTGGGCCAGTATTCGAAGCGTGCTAACAGTGTCTCCCCAGTGCAGTGCTGGAGGTCCTTCCTCAGGTTTGAGCTTCACTAACACACCTGAGTCACGAGCTAATTGTGAGCTGAGTCAGGCGTGATGCGTATGAAACTCCACTGGAGCTGGGAAACACTCAGTTAGCTAAAGGCTAAAAAGCAGATTCCCCTGAGAAACCAGATTAGACAGTCTGTGGTAACTTCTCTCACCAAAGAACCTCGGTGGTCCTCAATCCTAAGTACAGGTGGAGGTGTTTGCACTGTAGAACATTGGTGCTGCACTAACAGGAGGACTCATGGAGGACACCACTGCTCCCTGGAGGTCTGTAATGGTGGCTGTTGGGTCAGTCAGGTACAGAGGTAAGACCCGTCCTTGCTTACATCACATGTGCAGCCGAGCGTGAAGCTTTAGCGTGTCCCTCAACGTCAAAACGACCCACCACAAACATTTTATGTAGGACAAAAAAACACGACCTCATGGTTTACCACGGGACATGGTGGTGGTAGTATTATCATAGGGAGGTCCAGTTGCTAATAGGGGTCTGATGCCATCTACTGGCCGCATGACTTGGGAGTGAGTCTTATGAGGCTTTGTCTGATTGTCCTTCTAGGAAGAGCAGCTGGCTCAACAGAACCAAGACTTCTTCTTCCCCGGTTACGGACTGGACCCCTTCCTCTCCGGAGACGGGCCGCTCTCTGAGACAGCTGCCATATTCGCCGGTCTGCCACCGGGCCACGCTCTCTTCGAGATCCGCCGGCGCTTCATCGACCGCGCCAAACGCATCGACACGATCTCCCGTGCCGTCTTCCCCCTCAGCTTCCTCATCTTCAACGTCTTCTACTGGCTCACATACAAAGTGCTCCGCAACGAGGACCTCCATCCTGTCCTATAAGGGAGGACCGCTGAGCAGGAGGCGGGACAGCGTTAATGAGCCCCTTTCACACTTCACAATTTATGCGAGGCGGGTGTTGCTTAGAGCTCCTGATGTTCTGAGGCCGGTATGTTCAGGGGGGGAGACAGGACAATCAGGTTCCTGACCACCGAATGGGTCCATATCCTTTGATGTCTTGTGACTTCACCCAGTTGAATAGATACAGTCCATGCATGGAACCCACGCTAAGCTAAAACCCACGCTAACCTGTGAAGTATGAAAGGGGCTCGAACATCTCAAGGATTAAACCAGTGCACTAGGAGTGCAAGCAGACCGAACTGAACACTCTGTTTGGCTCCCATGTAGGATTCTGTAGCTCCCTTTATGATATCCATGTCCTTCCATCATGTCCTGCTGATCACTCCCATGGAAGCCCCTGTCAGTCACAATGCTCTCCGATGATGAAACGTCAACCAGTCCCGCCTACGCTTTAAACATAATGAGGTCAGGACGGATATGGAAGCACCACCAAAGGTCAGCAGGTGTGTGGAAGTGAGTATGGGAAGCCCAGGACACCCCGACCCAACACTGTCCCACAACACACAAACACACCCACACCCAACTCTGGGTTGGTGGGCTTTACCTTCTCGCCGTTATTCATAATTCCAAAAAATTCCAATTCTGGCTTAGCCGTATGTAAAGAGCACTGTACTACTTTAAGCTTTGGTATTTCATTGGTTAGGCATGTTGCTGTGCTGCCAGCTAAGGTGAAGATAGCTAACCTTAGCTAGCTAGCTAGCTTTGCCAGCTCCTGTGCGACCAACAAGCGGGAAGATGTGGGTTCATAGTAAGACACACTATCTATTACCATAGCAAATATTAAGGATATCTACAAGGGGCATAGTCTTGCCAGTGGGCGCTAACGTTAGCTAGGTTAGCTTGCTAGCCAACTCCATAAGCTTCTGCCTAACCAACATGCGGAAAGATGTGGGTTCATAGCAAGAAACACCCTATAAACTCAGAGTAGATATCCTTAATATCCTAAAGGGCATGGTTTAACCAGTGGGTGGTAACGTTAGCTAAGTTAGCTAGCTAGCTAGTTAGCTTAGTCAGCTCCTGTGCGACCAACAAGCGGGAATATGTGGGTTCATAGTAAGACACACTATCTATTACCATAGCAAATATTAAGGATATCTACAAAGGGCATAGTCTTGCCAGTGGGCGCAAATGTTAGCTAGGTTAGCTGCTAGCCAACTCCAGCTTGCCTAACCAACTCCATAGCAAGAAATCTATAAACTCAGAGTAGATATCCTAACCAAAGGGCATGCGTGTGGTGGCTAAGCTAAGATAGCTAGTGGCTTAGTTCATAGCAAGAAACACCATCCGAAAGCAGAGCAAATATTAAGGATATCTACAAAGGGCATAGTCTTGCCAGTGGGCGCAAATGTTAGCTAGGTTAGCTAGCTAGCTAACTCCATAAGCTTCTGCCTAACCAACATGCGGAAAGATGTGGGTTCATGGCAAAAAACACCCTATAAACTCAGAGTAGATATCCTTAATATCCTAAAGGGCATGGTTTAACCAGTGGGTGGTAGCATTAGTTAGGTTAGCTAGCTAGCTATTTAGCTTAGTCAGCTCCTGTGCGACCAACAAGCAGGAAGATGTGGGTTCATAGCAAGACACACTATCTAAAACCATAGCAAATATTAAGGATATCTACAAAGGGCATAGTCTTGCCAGTGGGCGCGAACATTAGCTAGGTTAGCTTGCTAGCTAACTCCATAAGCTTCTGCCTAACCAACAAGCGGAAAGATGTGGGTTCATAGCAAGAAACATGGTTTAACCAGTGGGTGGTAACGTTAGCTAGGTTAGCTAGCTAGCTTAGTCAGCTCCTGTGCGACCAACAAGCAGGAAGATGTGGGTTCATAGCAAGAAACACCATCCGAAACCAGAGCAAATATTAAGGATATCTACAAAAGACATAGTCTTGCCAGTGGGCGCTAACGTTAGCTAGGTTAGCTTGCTAGCTAACTCCATAAGCTTCTGCCTAACCAACATGCGGAAAGATGTGGGTTCATAGCAAGAATCACCCTATAAACTCAGAGTAGATATCCTTAATATCCTAAAGGGCATGGTTTAACCAGTGGGTGGTAACGTTAGCTAGGTTAGCTAGCTAGCTTAGTCAGCTCCTGTGCGACCAACAAGCAGGAAGATGTGGGTTCATAGCAAGAAACACCATCCGAAACCAGAGCAAATATTAAGGATATCTACAAAAGGCATAGTCTTGCCAGTGGGCGCTAACGTTAGCTAGGTTAGCTTGCTAGCTAACTCCATAAGCTTCTGCCTAACCAACATGCGGAAAGATGTGGGTTCATAGCAAGAATCACCCTATAAACTTAGAGTAGATATCCTTAATATCCTAAAGGGCATGGTTTAACCAGTGGGTGGTAGCGTTAGTTAGGTTAGTTAGCTAGCTAGTTAGCTTAGTCAGCTCCTGTGCAAAAAACAAGTGGGAAGATGTGGGCTCATTGCAAGAAACACCCAATTAACCCAGAGCAGATATCAAGGATATCCTCAGACAGGCCTGGTTTTGCCAGTGGGTGCTAATGTTAGCTAGTTAGCTAGATAGCTAACTTGCTCAGCTCCTGCCTGGACCAAACCGATATAAGGCAGATGTGCCAAAGAAGTGTTTGTAGTCCTTCAAAGCTCCTACCTTCTAGATATGTCATCAGAAGGTCTTTAAACCAGGAAGTCTTACTACAGGAACTGCGGTTCTTTCCTTCAGGTTCCATACTTTCTAGAGTCACACAAGAACCATGTTAGGATAATGCTGTGTCTGTGTGTCCTGGGCTTCAGTTCTCCTTTGTAAGATGGAACCCAAAGCTACGGTCATGAAACCAATTGCTGATATACTGTCAGGGTACTGGCAAAAGAGCTGGTGCACATGAATCCCTGTATAGAACCGGCATGTTGACCAATCAGCAGAGAGATTGATCTTTTTCTGAAGGTACGATGCTGTGCAAAAGTCAGAGACCGATAGTCAAAGTGAACAAACATGAGCTCCAGAGAAACAACAGGGCTACTAACAACCACCTGGAACACCTGGTAGACCCAGCAGCACTTCTACCTTTGAAAGAGAGAGGAGGGCATCAAGCTCCACTCCTGCCTCAGATCTGAGAAACTCCACAGGTGTGTCCGTCCGTCCTTCTTCCACTGTGAGAAGACACCTCAACACTATGGAGGTCTGGGAGGAGGTGTAGCTGTAGGAGACTGACCTCCCCAGTGTCTAGAACCTCAGCCTCATTCTGGATATTCATTTCTTGAAATGAAAGGAAGGAAGGTCTCGGACGTTTCCACAGTGGTCAGTGGTTCAGTGGTCACATATGCACAGGAGCTTTGTTCTGCTACCTGAACTACACTCATCATCAGAAGAACAGCTGCACCCAGTAGGAGGTGTGGATCAATAACTGATGATAAATTTAGACTGATATGATCTATGATGCTAACCCAACACGCCAGACGTCTCGGTATGGAGCTGTAGAGGTTCCTGATGGTGTCCTGTGATAATCCATCCCATGCAGCTTGAACATCCTCACACAGTTCCTGCAGATGGTGCGGTAGGGGTGGAGGTGGAGGGACACCAGGCCTTCCAAAACCGTTCATCTTGGTGCTGACCACGGTGCCTCCACCCACGGATTCGTTGGGCGTCTCCACCAAGACTAAAGCGGGACTCGTCACTGAAGATGACCCGCTGCCATTCTGAGTCACTCCATGACAGTCTGGTACGACACCACTGCAGTCTTTGGTGACGGTGACGTGGCGTTAAGGACAGTCGTGGTAACGGTCTGTGTGCATGTAGTCCTGCGTGGTGCAGCCGTCTGCCCATGGTGCTGCGCTAACAGGATGACTCATGGAGGACACCACTGCTCACTGGATGTCTCCCGTCGTGGCTGTTGGGTCAGACGGGTACAGCGTTAAGGCCCGTCCTTGCGTCTCGCGATGTCAAACCCACACACCAATTTTCATTCGTGAGGGTCGACTCCCTCTGGGTGCAGCTGTTGTTTTGATGCCGTGTATGTGTGGAGGAAGCTAAAGTTCATCAGTTCGTTCGGCACTTTCCGTCCGTGTGTTCTGCGTGAATAAAATGGTGAACTGGTTTCTGACTCTGTCCCTGCGTCTCAAATCGGCCTCCAGTGTGGGTTTGAAGCCTGACCAACTAACAGCACCCAGAACGCACACGTAGCAAAAACACCTTCACCTTAGAACCGCACGGAACCACCTTCACTCAAACCCACTCGCTCTCCGACATCAATCTGTCAGTCATCTTCTCCCCAGCACCACAAACATCCGTCATGAGTCACCGGCGCCAGGCACACTCTCCTGACTCACCCGCTCATCAGAGGAGCCTCCAGCAAAGAATAACAGAATGAGGAATTCTGTAAAGGAATGAATGGATAGAAGTACAACTCGGTGGTCTCAGAGCCGACCCCCCAGTACCCCTCAACACCCACCATTCAAAAACCTATCAACACCCACATTCATTTCACTCAACGTTTCAAAATGTGGAACTATTAGATCGTCATTCTGTATGTTAATTGTGTTAAAACTTTATTTGGAATATTCATTTTAATAGAATTTCATTCTGGATATTAATTTTAATAGAACTTCATTCTGGATATTAACATTATTAGATCGTCATTCTATTTTTGTTAAAACTTTATTTGGAATATTAGTTTTAATATAATTTTATTCTGGATATTAATTTGATTAGAACTTCAATCTGTATATTCATTTTGCTAGAGTTAAAAAGAGTTTTAATAGAACTTCATTCTGGATATTCATTTTGTAATAACTTTATTATGGATGTTAATTTTAATAGACTTTCATTCTGGATATTAACATTATTAGATCGTCATTCTGTACATTAATTTAGTTAAAACTTTATTTGGGATATTAATTTTATTAGAACTTCATTCTGGATATTAATTTTATTAGAACTTCATTCTGGATATTAACTTTTTTAGATCGTCATTCTCTGTGTTAGTTTTGTTAAAACTTTATTTGGAATATTCATTTAAATAGAATTTCATTCTAGATATTAATTTTGTTATGACTTTATTTGGAATATTAATTTTAAAAGAATTTCATTCTTGATATTAATTTTATCAGAACTTCATTCAAGATATACATTTTAATAGAACTTCATTCTGGATATTAACTATTAGATCGTCATTCTGTATGTTAATTGTGTTAAAACTTTATTTGGAATATTCATTTTAATAGAATTCCATTCTGGATATTAATTTTAATAGAACTTCATTCTGGACATTAACTATTAGATCATCATTCTAATTTTGTTAAAACTTTATTTGGAATATTAATTTTAATTGAATTTTATTCTGGATATTAATTTTAAAAGAATTTCATTCTTGATATTAACTATTAGATCATCATTCTGTATGTTAATTGTGTTAAAACTTTATTTGGAATATTCATTTTAATAGAATTTCATTCTGGATATTAATTTTAATAGGACTTAATTCTGGATATTAACATTATTAGATCATCATTCTAATTTGGTTAAAACTTTATTTGGAATATTAGTTTTAATAAAATTTAATTCTGGATATTGATTTTATTAGAACTTTAATCTGGATATTCATTTTGTTAGAGTTAAAAAGAGTTTTAATAGAACTTCATTCTGGATATTAATTTTGTAATAACTTTATTATGGATGTTAATTTTAATAGATTTTCATTCTGGATATTAACATTATTAGATCGTCATTCTGTACATTAATTTAGTTAAAACTTTATTTGGAACATTAATTTTATTAGAACTTCATTCTGGATATTAACTTTTTTAGATCGTCATTCTCTGTGTTAGTTTTGTTAAAACTTTATTTGGAATATTAGTTTTAATAGAATTTCATTCTGGATATTAATTTTGTTAAGACTTTATTTGGAATATTAATTTTAAAAGAATTTCATTCTTGATATTAATTTTATCAACTTCATTCAAGATATAAATTTTAATAGAACTTAATTCTGGATATTAACTATTAGATCATCATTCTGTATGTTAATTGTGTTAAAACTTTATTTGGAATGTTAATTTTAATAGACTTTCATTCTGGTTATTTACATTATTAGATCATCATTCTAATCCTTCTGGATATTAATTTTGTAATAACTTCATTCTGGATGTTAATTTTAATAGAACTTTATTCTGGATATTAACTTTAAATCGTCATTCTAATTTTAAAACTTTATTTGGAATATTAATTTTATTAGAATTTTATTCTGGATATTGATTTTATTTAGAATTAAAAAGCGTTTTAATAGAACTTCACCCTAAATATTAACTTCATAAGATCATCAGTCTGTACATTAATTTAGTTAAAACTTTATTTGGAATATCAGTTTTAATAGAATTTTATTCTGGATATTAATTTTATCAGAACTTTATTAGAGATATTAATTTTAATAGAACTTCATTCAGGATATTAACTATTAGACTGTCATTCTGTATGTTAATTTGTTAAAACTTTATTTGGAATATTAATTTTAATAGAATTTCATTCTGGATATTAATTTTATCAGAACTTTATTAGAGATATTATTTATGATAGAACTTTATTCTGGATATTGATTTTATTAGAACTTCAATCTGTATATTAATTTAGTTAAAACTTTATTTGGAATAATAATTTTAATAGAATTTCAATCTGGATATTAATTTTATTAGAATTAAAAACAGTTTTATAAGAACTGTTCACCCTTCTGGACACATCTGAGACGTGAGTTATGCATATCTGACTCTGTGTTTACACCTACGTTCATTTTTCCATAAAGAGAATAAATGATTAATGATGGATATTACTTCAGTTCCAGATCTAACAAGCAGTGCAGAGCCACCAGCCTCTCTGAGAATCTGTCCCTACAACCGTCCGTCTCCCTCCCCTCTGATATGGTGAGATGACCTCTGACCTCGCCTGTGGGCCACTCTCCCTCTCACACACATACCCTTTTCAGTAAATGGGGCAAGATGTCACACTGGATTCTTAATCAACATGTCCGGAGACTCTGCAGCACCATGGCTTTCCCTAAGGGGGCGCCGCTGCTCCTGTGGGCTTTTCCTCCAAACGCTCAGCTTTAATACGGCACAGCATGGGGACACTAAGTGACCTCCTTCTATGATAGTGCCACTTGGGAAACGGCCAGCGGCTGACCGAGTCCTGCTTAGAGGGTCAGCTGAAACGTCTCACACGGAGTCTCGTCCGGCGCAACTTCAGTCTGGAGCAGAATTCAGATTTCACCCTGATGTTAATCTTATTAGAGCCGCTGACGCTGACACACCACCACGCCAGTGTCACTGCAGTGCTGAGCACCACCCACATCATACCTGATCTGTGGTGGTCCTGTAGGGGTCCTGACCATTGAAGAGCTATTCCTATTATTAGTAATATCTCATGATTAATATTCATAACCTACATCACCAACGGTGACATGCAGAAACAAGTGTTAGGGTGCCAAACTCAACGTCTCCACTGTGGGCTGGCCACTGCTGCTTCATTAACATCAACTAGCACCAGACAGTTTCCCCAAGTCCCCATTCTTATCAGACCTGCTCTGGAGTGCCCTCTGGTGTCTGATCATAGATCAGCCCATGGAAACTCTCCTCTTCAGCCTTGTGCCACGGCAAGTTCGTCTAACGCTGGGTCCCATCACTGAACCAGCGGAACAAAAACAGAGGGTGCCCAAACCTGGTCCTGGACAGTTCGGATGCCCCTCAACACCTGGACTGATCTCCAGGATCGGGCCCCCCTAGGTGGTAAAACATGGTGGGTGCAAACTCAAGAGAGACGTAAGGGATCCTGAATGCCCTCCTCCTTCTCCTGGACCCTCTGTATGCCTCAAAATCAGGATCCAGTGGGGCGGCTGTCTCTTCTGCCTGTTAAGCAACTGTCTAATGACTCTAGACCCTACAGTGGTACACTGAACAGCTCCACCTGCTGAGAGTCTGACCCAGTCCATCTCCTGCTACACCACATCTACTCCTGATGTACACAGTATGGTACTCCTCCATATCTCCACCTCTAATATATATTTAGTGGTGTAGAAACTTTGATCTCTTTTTCTGCACAGTGTAAAAGCTCTAGCTCTCCTTTCAGGTTAGTGAATATTCATGATGGACCGACCAATAGAATCACTCCAAACCAGCTTAGTAATAAACCTTGTTCTATCAGCTCCACTGCAGGGTAAGGAAGCTGCTCCATCCTCCTGTACAGCTCCACTCTGGAGGGGCTTAAGGTGGACTGGATAATTCCATTCTGGGGGGTTTTAAGGTGGACTGGATAATTCCATTCTGGGGGGTTTTAGGGTGAACTGGATAATTCCATGAGAGAGTTTTAAGGTGGACTGTATAATTCCATTCTGGAGGGTTTTAAGGTGGACTGTATAATTCCATTCTGGAGGGTTTTAAGGTGGACTGGATAATTCCATTCTGGGGGGTTTTAAGGTGGACTGGATAATTCCATTCTGGAGGGTTTTAAGGTGGACTGGATAATTCCATTATGGATGTTTTTAAGGTGGACTGTATAATTCCATTCTGGAGGGTTTTAAGGTGAACTGGATAATTCCATGAGAGAGTTTTAAGGTGGACTGTATAATTCCATGCTGGAGGGTTTTAAGGTGGACTGGATAATTCCATTCTGGGGGGTTTTAAGGTGGACTGGATAATTCCATTCTGGAGGGTTTTAAGGTGGACTGGATAATTCCATTATGGATGTTTTTAAGGTGGACTGTATAATTCCATTCTGGAGGGTTTTAAGGTGGACTGGATAATTCCATGAGAGGGGTTTAATGTGGACTGGATAATTCCATGAGAGGGTTTTAAGGTGGACTGGATAATTCCATTCTGGAGGGTTTTAAGGTGGACTGGATAATTCCATGAGAGGGGTTTAATGTGGACTGGATAATTCCATGAGAGGGTTTTAAGGTGGACTGGATAATTCCATTCTGGATGGTTTTAAGGTGGACCGTATAATTCCATGAGAGGGTTTTAAGGTGGACTGGATAATTCCATGAGTGGGGTTTTAAGGTGAACTGGATAATTCCATTCTGGAGGGTTTTAAGGTGGACTGGATACTTCCATAAGTGCTAGTTTATAGTTTGGTGTCTTCACTTTTATTCTACAATAAAGCTTTAAGATAAACAGAAGGAGAACCTGCCATGGGGAGCCAGGTCTGACTTCTGACTGGTACCACACCTCTCAGCAGTGGTACTGGGTTCACCCAGTTGGGGACATCATTGATCTGAAAGCCTGGCCAACTTCACAAGAGACTGAAATAAAGAAGTGTGGAAGACCCACCAAACCAGAAAAGATCACCTCCAGAACCAGTTTTGGTACCAGCTAACAGCAGAACCTCCTAGCACCACACTGGAACAAACTGTTACCCCATCCCAACACTTTGCTGACTATACACCTCAAATGGTTATGGGAGGCTTGTTCTCAATGACCCTGCTCAGTACTGTCAAACCGTAGCGCTCAACAACATGCAAGACACTCCAGAGACAGCTTGCTTATCTAGAACCAGCTGTATAGTCATCTCATGAAGACCATTCATGTTCACTCAGGTAAATGACTGGGACACCTCCTCCCTATATCCCGTTAGGTGGACAAGGCTTCGCTGCCTTCTAGCAAAGAAGCTGGTCCTGTCCCTCTCAGATCACCGAAGCAGCCCATTACAGAACATGCTAGCGCTATGCTAATGTTAACCCTCGTAATATGGATAGGCACATCAGCCTTGACCCAAACCTCGTGTGTCCTGGGCCCCCCGAACAGTTTCCACACCTACCTTCTCCTCACCTACAGGTGCATCCATCAGGTCACAGATTTCTACTCCATTTGCCTCCAGTTCACACTCCCACTTCCTCAAGTTTCAGTTTTATAACGCTGCTCTGTAAGGAGTGCTCAAATAAAAATGCACCAATATGGAATTCACAGCCTGATGAAATTCCCAGATTTTCTCGTTTTTCCATAACTACCAGTGCACTCTCTCCTTTCTATAAGCATGTACTGTTAAGGGTGCGTATGCAATCAAATAGATATGTTGGCTGAAGCTGACCTGAGTGAGTACCCGCTGGTTCTGCTCGTGTGTTAATCTCAGTTTATTAGTCTAGTCCGAACAAACCCGCTCAGCTGTAAATGAAGGTGGGAATAACGCAGAAGCCAGTTTGGTTGTTTATGTATACAACTTTTATTGACTGATGGAATATCACAAACGAGTCCCGGCTTAGAACTGGATGACCTGGCCCTGTAAAACAGAAGGGAGAGGAAAATTAGTTAGCGTTGACCACTATACCCCCCCACACAAACACACAGTCCAAACCGCAAATCCGTCAGTCCGGAAGTTCTATTTCAATATTCCACTTATAGCAACACTCCGAATGGCGAGTGTCCTACAAGCCTGAGCTTTACTCAATTCGGGACTTCACTGGTTAAAACCGAAACCCGCAGTATGGTCACCACACAAGCGGCCTTGCCCTCGTACTTGGGGTATGGCGGTCCGGTAATTACAACTAAGCTGAACAGGCATGTTAGAGTGCAAAGACTCCTTGTATCGGAAAACTGATCATTTAAAACACGGAAGCTCAGACATGAGCTCCTCCCAGGGTCTCTGCTGACCTCTCCTATGGAAACTCCTTTGGAAGTTGAAAACTGGAGAACTGCCCAATCCAAATCGGAGCGTCAGTCTATAAACGTCAGGTGCGATGACCTCCCTTGTTAGTGAGCGCCATGAAAACCCAAAGTCCATCAGACCAGAGATCTGAACGGAGCCAACACATGCTGAGGATATCAGTATGTTTGACCGCCAGCGCTCCCATGTGGCCAAAACTCAAAGTGTCTGATTTTACAAGGTCTATTAAAAACACTACAGGCGTCTAATTCTAACCCCAACCTTCTAGTACACCTGAACCATGTGACCTAAATGAGAACCGGTAAAGTGAAATGGTCTGCACTGTCAGTCTACAGAGCCTGAAGCCCTTAACAAAACCTCAACCAACCGGGACATCCAACAGTGCAAATGCTTTAGAGTTTATCCAGCCAGAGATCAAGTCTAGTTCAACTCTAGTCAGACAAATCTGTGCACTTCGAGACAAACCTTCACCAGCTGCCTGAACACCTGGCCTTAACTCAGACGAGATATGAATATGCATAATCACAATAAACAGGCTAATTTATAACCCACCGTTAACACCCAGTGTCCTCAGGGCCTCAAATCCTGCTGAGTTAACGTCAAACCATGTTTCTCCTTAAAGCACCTGAGTAAATATCCCCGCTGTTTCCCCACCTGGCTGTGTTCACTTAGGGAACACCACCTACTCCCAGTCCACTAAAAGCAGCAGTGCCTATCTGACGTCCTCTCTGAACGCTCCCTCGAACACGTGACTCAACTCTCTGGCAAACCAGCCATATACGTCAATGAAGCTGCATGGACTTTAGATAGTTGGACTTTATGACTGGCGTATATGACGTAGACCTTACCTTTCTCTTCTTGTCTCCACCCAACTCGAAGTGCTTGCACCTCTTAATGGCCAGCATCCTCTTGGAGCGGCAGTTTGGTTCCACGCACTCCAGCCTCAGCACGATCTTCTTTGTGGTTTTAGCCTACGGAGAGAAAAGATGCTGTGTGAAGCCACGGTCGCCGGTGCTAGCCAGCATCACCTGCACTGGTTCAGCTGTATGGGCACCGAGTGGCGAGTACTACTGCCCAAACGGTGCTCAAACTTTTTGGATCTTTGACAGTGTCCAAGACTAAACTTCCTATCTGGAAATCCGGCTCCTCTCTGGTGAACATGGACAATACCATCCCAGATCATGTTCGGGTTCATTTACAGAGATATCATTTTATCAGTAAGACATGAGGTCTTAGCTGAAGTTCACCATCATGCCGAGTTAAACATCAAAAGCAATGTTCAGCTCTTGAAGCACTGAAGTCACGACTGCCCGATTTGAGCCTGATTTGGTGGAACCGGACTAAATTATGATCAGCACCAACTTCAGCTCCATCAGGCCTCGCTTGCCATGTGGCGCAAGAGGAGAAGCGATGACCGACTCACTGACCAAATGAGCTCAGAGACCAGCGGATGAATTTGACGTGTCCGAAATGCTGGCTGCTTGTCTCAGTTTGAGCAGTTTCATGAGACGATTTCCCAAAGCCCAATCAAACAGTCCCAACTACGGCTCCTACAGAGCTGCACTGAGACAAACCCGGGCTAAAGGGTGGACATTAGCAGTACCAGCATCTGTATATACAGACGGTACTGTAGTGATCTCATGTGTAGGTCACCTGGATTTCAGTTTCAATGCAGTAAAGCTAGTGATGCTAACTTTGTAGCATTGTTGGGTTGTCACCACTTGAATCCCAGGACAGGCAAAATATCCAACTGCAATTTTTCTGGGCAACTGAGATGTAAACTGTGAATCGTTCCAACGTTCTAAAGTGAGAACCAGAGATTTTAAGGCCATAAAGGCCTAAAATTCAGCCTGACGCTTTAACACGGCCAGTTAACCCAACACAGACCCACACGGCTGTTAAGTGTTGATGTACACGGCACATGGGTCATTTCAATGGGTCTATAGTTAGTTTACAAGCTCCACGCTGCTACCACCACCGTTCAGAAGAGGAGATAACTAATACAGGTTATATTAATAACCGCAGGTCTAACATTTGAAAATTCCACTCTTTAATTACAATTTCAATATAAAACGATTCAAGTCTGCCCAAGAGCGCTAAAATGAACTGAAGCTAACACCAACATGGGTATCTACTCTATATGCCTCAGGTTCACAACTACCCCAGAATCTTATCACTCAGACACGTTTGGGTCTTTACTGTTGAAGTGGAACCGCATGGTACTATAACTGAAGTCTATACCACCAAAAACCTGCAGGACAGACCCCCAATGCTCATTAGCCATATACTGAACAGGTAAAACCAAAGAAGAACTTTGAGACGCCTAACGGGTCTTTGCAGTGGTGGTGATGGGAACCAGGGTTCACCATGTGTACAACAACTACAGACAATCTATTTACACCAGCAGCGAACCTCCAAATACCCTCTGGGTGTTTATATGGAACGCTGACAGCAGGATAGAGCTAGAACAGGAGGAGGAAGGTGGTTTTCTTTATAGGCCATGTTGCCTTTCAGCTGGGACGCGTCACTGTGCACTACGAACGGATTTAGGTATCTCCGATTACGCCCTATTGTTAAACAGGGTGTCACATCAATCACCGTTTGATTCGGAAACTAGGGCTGAAAAATTAACCAGATTTAGTTGCGCATTTAAAATTTCGATTTAACTTAACCACCTGGAGACGATTCAACCAGAAACATCCCAGCGCTGTGTACATGAACACAACATTAATAAACTGCCAGACAGACCCAACACACAAAAGGTGGATATGCTAGTCTTGTCTGCTTTGTCAATTTGGACTGCATCGTAAAACAGCAGTTGGATATTTTACCCAAATGGTTCGGTCCTAGGCGCAGCTTTCAGAGACGTCTGGTCCCATCACCACTACTGTGAACAATCCTGGGTCTGCAGGTAGGCATTTCACACCAAACCCAATCACTGTTTACATCTCAAATGGTTTAACTACATATTTTAGAGGGAAGATTAAATTAAAAAAAAAACAATCCCATTTAACAGTGGACTTTATAAAGCAGTCCAACCAAACGTGTAGCCATTCCAAGATGGCCAGTCTCCCAAATGGGAAGTCCACACAAAACCCATTTACCTTTTTCCTGAAAATAGGCTTCGTTTGTCCACCGTAGCCGCTCTGCTTTCTGTCGTACCGCCTCTTACCTGCAACAGAGGCCAAGTTACTACAGTCACACATCACATGAGCCATCCACATCCCTGAATCCGGGCTCGGTGGACACTTACCCTGGGCGTACAGAGAGTCCTTGCCCTTCTTGTACTGGGTGACTTTGTGAGGCTGGTGCTTCTTGCACTTCTTGCAGTAAGTCCTGCGGGTTTTCGGTACGTTCACCTGGGGGAAAAAAACACAACAGGTGAGACTCAGCGGGTTTAACCTCTTCCTGAAAGCCCCTACGTACTCCCCAAAGCAGGGAGCCCCCTCTCAGCACCCTATAACCCCAAAAACGCAACCCCGAAAACACAACAGCCCGGCTACACCTCCCACAGCGTGGCGCTGGAGATGCATTAGCCGCTAATGCTAACTCCCAGGCCGCTGTTAGCCTAGCACCCGAACGGTACACCGAACCATAGAGCGTTTTCCTCGGCTTCTCACTCACTTAAAACCCTCCACCGACACTAGAACCTGAACACTACATACGCGAAACCCCCAAAAGCCTCCAGGTTCTGCGGGTTCTACTTCACTCCGGCTGACAGAAAGGTGTCTGTCGAGCTGTGGTTCCTGGTACCGGCGAAAACGAGTTAAACTATCAAATTAGACGCAAACTTGGTGAAATAAAGCGCAGACATCAGAGCCGAGATGTTCTAGATTCGTATTTGAGGGGTTGTTTGGAGGAAAAGTGGTGAGATTTACAGGATTAAGTCGGATTTTGGATGAAAATGTTCTGCTCAGTTCTACATACCATGGCTGCCCTCGTAGCGCAGGAACGAAGAGGCCGCGCATGCGCACCGCGGGGGTTTAGTGCACCGAGAGGCGTAGCTCGTCGGTGCTGCCGCCTGGAGGACAAAACCGGTAACTACCCCTGACAAATCACCACTAGTGCTGTTCTGAGCCCTTTCAGATCTCTAATAATAATATTAAGAATCAGTTTATATATGATATATCATTAATAAATATATAATTTATAATAAATTAATATATCATTGGTTTTTATCTTGATTATCTTTTTTAAGAATTCTTAAGTATGACGATGCTAATTTATGGTTCAGATGTATATTACTACTTATTATAATACTAATATAAATAAATCGATTTATGAATAATCATTATTGTTAACTATATATACATAAACAGACATTATATAATATCATAAAGTGATATTAAATGTACAAATTATAAGACAGCTCGGAGGTGCTGCCGCCTACAGGACAAAACCGGTAACTACCAGTGACAATCACCACCAGTGCTGTTCTGAGCCCTTTCAGATCTCTAATAGATAGATAGATCGATACTTTATTGATCCCGAAGGAAATTTAGCAGCCAGTAGCGATTTCACAAAAAACAGCACAGATACAATTTCAAATACGAATTAAAAAATAAAAACAGGGTTGTTGTTGTTCAGTATGAAAAACCTAAAGGGGTCGGTACCGGCAGCAGTATTATTAACTGTTAACTATAAACTATAAACTATACATAGTACAGGTCACTAACGATAAATATATAAGTACAAATATATCTCAAGAAAATATATACAAGAAAATACAAATATAACTGTATACTGTAGAAAAGACTATAGTAATAAATAAATGTGCATGATTGTGTAAAGGGGGCATTTATCAATTGTGTATATATATATATATATATATATACATAGTTTTTTATTTCTTTTGTAATAAAACCGAAATAATAACAAAAAGAACCCCCAAAAATAATAATCTATAGTTTAGTGGCGGAAGAATACACAGATAAGCAGACCTCCTTGTAACTAGCGGCTAATCTGGGGAACAGGCGCACTAGTTCCCTCGCCTTTAGTTTAGTGTCGCGGAGGGAGAAGAACCGCCTTACATTCAGATAAGCGCGAGCACCGACCAACGGACATTTACCTCAGAGCTGTTAACTAGCGGCTTAGAGCTAGCTGCTGCTAACGCTGCTCAGTTCACTGAGATTCCCTCGCCTAGCTGTTAGCGGAGTGATTTCCGGCCTAGAACTGTCCTCTGAGGTGAGTTCATCTTTTAGAATCTTCAGACCTGTACATTTAACTCTGAGCGCTCACCGACCAACACACACATTTACCTCAGAGCTGTTATTACTGTATCCACTGTTTAGAGCTAGCTGCTGCTAACGCTGCTCAGTTCACCTGAGATACGGTTAGCCTAGCTGTTAGCTCCCCTCGGCTATTTCACTCTAAAACTGATCGTCTAAAGCGAGTTCATCTTTTATTAATCTTCAGACCTGTATATTTAACTTTCTGAGGCTCCTGATAAACTACAAGTAAGTTTACAGAGCTGTTTATTACTCTTCACTGTTTAGAGCTAGCTGAATGTTAACGCTTTAACTTTCACCTGAGGCTCATTCCTAGATGTTACACACCTCCCTACTTCACTCTAAAACCCTCTAAAGCATTTCTTTTATTAATCTTGGGACCTGTGGAGGCTGCGTTTAGCTCCCCAGTGTTACCTGCCGCCATTTTCTCTGGGTGGAGCAGGCTGAGAGCTGGTGAGGCTACAGTACACCATGAAGATAGCTCCACCTGTATACTTGAACATCTGGCTGGAGTAGAACACCATCCGGGGATCTCCAGTACAGTCAGAGGTGGAAAGTAACGAATTACATTTACTCACGTTACTGTAATTGAGTAGATTTTGTGAGTAATTTGTACTTTTTAAACGTTTTTGAAATTGGTAATTTTACTTGTACTGGGGTACATTTTGACACAAGTATTTTACTTCGCTACATTGGAAAACTCCCCGTTACTGAGTAAAAAATGCCGGGAAAAAACCAATTGTCTGAACTGCGCAGGCGCGGATACTCGCACGTAGAATTTCCACTTGAGGCTATCGTTGGAAGATGGCTGGTGCCGAGACATACAAGCAAGAGATGGAGGGCATGGAGAAGGGTGAGGATTACCAAGCAGAGAACTTGAATTCTGGTGGAGGAGAGGAATTGGAAAGGGAAGGAAATCCTTGGCCATATCTCAGCCAGTTCTTTGTTTACAAGCGCAAATGAGGCAGTAACGTCCTCATGCAAAATGTGCCTGCCCCGCCGAACAGAGCTGTCAGCTTTCAAAACTTCCACATCAAACCTGCGAAAGCATGTGGTGGTAAGTAGAGTATATGTGCGTTTGCCTGTGTTCCAAATGTTATATTTATTGTCTGGTTGAAACCTTCCTCCATGTAAAATGTGCCTTCATGATATCAATTCGTTTGGCCGCCTAGCATCCACAGGCTACTGATAACGTTTCAAGTGAAGACGCCTAAATGAACTGAATCACCTCAGCAATTTATTTGCTTTCAGATGCAGTTTGTCTCATGAGATTTATAATAGACTAGCTCCTGGGTTGTTAGCTGTAGCATAAACTAGAGTGTTGGCTGGACAGTGATAGCCCTTCATAATAACAGCTAGTTTGGGAATGCAAGCTTTGCAGGCCTTTGAAAATGTACATTAAATGTGACATTAAAATGATAGAAGGATGCTAGGATGGTTTTAAAATGGAGAGGGAGGCACTTCACTTTATATTGTAGCCTAGTGGCTAAACAGCATGCAACATGCTCAGTTAACTTTAGATGTCACAGAGTGGGCTAGTCTACACCAGGGGTCTCCAACAGGTAGCTCGCCACCTGCTTAAGAGGGTGAAAGAAAATGTAAATAAATGTCATAACATACCCACAAAAGGTATTAAACCTGTTCCAATCTCTGTTTGCCCTCTCGGCCCTGTCTGGTAGGCTAAATGTTACTGCTCTTTTATGAGAATTGATGTTGGTAGTACACACCGAATTTGGCTATAACTATGGAAAATAAAGGGACCACAAATTTAGATGACACTTCAGATGAGTGTTTGCACTGTGCTGTATAAGAGGGAAACGATGCTAACTTCTATCTCCCAGCTTATCAGTAATACCTACGTATAATAGCCTAGTAGAGTAGCTTATAGTCTATGCTAATCCTGTTATACTAGACTGTGCAAAGCATCAACAGGAGTCATTTAATTTAAGAGAACACCCTAGATTGTTTCTGTTTACTATCAGATTTATGTGCAGCAATAAGATGGCTCTAGAATAGGCCTATATCCCCATGGAAATGTAACTCTTAAATGTTATTTCTTAAATATGAGTGTGCCTGTTGACTAACCGTTGTGCAACTTCATTCTTCACAGAGGAAGCATTCGTCAAAACTTACAGATTTTATTGCATGTGCACAGAAGCCACAGGAGCAATGAGGCATAAGCAACCAGATAAGCAGGCCAAATTTGCGGTGGGTGGTGCAAGCCGTGTGTCTCAAGGGACAGTTGACAGGCTCCTTATCAGGCTTATGAATTTAATTGATGACTTGTACTTTTTTACATCAAATCATTGAAAGTAACTAAGTAACTTTTACTCAAAGTAAATTTTAAATACTTTGGTACTTTGTTACTTTTACTCGTTGATTTTTAGATGGGTACTTTTACTTGAGTAGAATTCGGGCAAAGTAAAGGTACTTTTACTTAATTACAGTTTACTTTTTCCACCTCTGAGTACAGTATAGATTTACAGTTTGGTCACATACTACATTTAGAGTTAGTATGTGTGTATGTGGTATGCCCTTTCCAGTACAGCCTTACAGACTCCTCCGCTAGTGTAGACCAGCATGATGTTATGTTTTCAGTGCTGGTATTCTGGTCCACCATGACCATGGGCTGTGTTTTTCAGCAGGGTCTTGACAGTGGTTGTGATGGGACCCAGGGCTCGCCATGCGGTCACAACATAGACATTCTATTTACAAACCCACCAGTATGCTAGTAAATGGACATCATCTTCAGTGACGAGTCCCGCTTTAGTCTTGGTGGAGACGACCAACAGTGAGCGGTCCTTAGTCTGGAAGCAGAAGTCGGCGGACAATGCCTCAAAACAACATGGATGGACATGTTCTTTCTTCAGCAGAGAGGTCCTCCTGATGACCAATGTGGCATGCACAACGAGTTTCTCCTGCTACCGCTGTGGCTGCAGGGTCACTTAGGAGCTGTGCTCTCCCAGAGTAAGGAATACTGTACGAATCCAGTTCGTCCGGTACTTTAACAGCTTTCCACGGCATTTAATTCTGTCCTCTCCTCCTCTCCCTCTGCTCCTCCCCTCTCGCTCCCTCTGCTCCTCCTCTCTTTCTCCACCCCTTCTCTATGACACTTTCGCCTACAGTAAACCAGGAAGTCCCTCCTACTCAGTTCAGAGAAACGAAACTGATCTCAGAGTGCTGCGCTCTCTCCGTCTAGACGTTCAGGAAAATGGCAGAGGCCAGTATTTCAGTAGCTCATGACCAGTTCAGCTGTCCAGTCTGTCTGGATCTGCTGAAGGATCCAGTGACCATCAACTGTGGACACAGCTTCTGTATGGTGTGTATTAATGGCTGCTGGGATCAGGAAGATCAGAGAGGGGTCTACAGCTGCCCCCAGTGCAGAAAGACGTTCACTCCAAGACCTGTTCTATGTAGAAACAACATGCTGGCTGAAGTGGTGGAGAAACTGAAGGAGACAGAACTCCAAGCTGCTCCTCCTGCTCCCCGTTACGCTGGACCTGGAGATGTGGAGTGTGATTTCTGCACTGGGAGAAAACTCAAAGCCATCAAGTCCTGTCTGACGTGTCTGGCCTCCTTCTGTGAAACTCATCTTAAACCTCACTATGAAGTTCCTGCATTGAAGAAGCACAAGCTGGTGGAAGCCTCCTCACAGCTACAGGAGAAGATCTGCTCCCAGCACGATGAAGTCATCAAGATCTACTGTCGTACTGACCGAAGCTGGATCTGCTATATGTGTACAATAGAGGAACACAGAGGCCACGATACAGTCTCAGCTAAAACTGAGAGAACCGAGAAACAGGTGAGAACTAGAACTCTTTAGGAACCGGTTCATGCTGAGTGTACTGTAGTGTCTCACTGATCAAATGTTTAAACTGCTTATGTACTTTTATTTAGTGG
>JAMWET010003437.1:0-34877 GCA_024036415.1 Prochilodus magdalenae | reverse complement strand
TACGCTTCCATACCACCTGCAGATTCAGCTACTTCCTCCACACTATGGTCTTTGATACACCCATTAACATCTGCTTTGGAGCCATTTTCCACACATGGGATGAGACATTCCCTGCACTGTAGCACCTCTGCTCAATCTATGGATCCCGTCACTCACACCCCACAGCTATTTATAGCCCCATCATCCTCGTGCAGCTCCATCTGCAGGAGCCAGAAGTTACTACCACCTTATAGACACAAGGTGACTGATTTTTTGTCTGGTGAGTTTAATAATTGAGTGACAGTAATGAATTAAATACACATATACTGATATTCATAAACACGCTGGAGATAATTCAGATAAATGTTCCCTCACAGATCCAAACACGCTGCTGATATTCCTCTATTTACAGCCCTTATTCTAATACACTCTCAGATCTGAACACTCTTCTCACAAACCCCAACAAACCCAACACTACAGGGATAATCAGCCCAGTTATATACAGGATCAGTCTCGTCACCAATTATGACACAGTTCTCTTGTGTTTCGACGTTAGGTTCCCCACTTCTCCAGAACCTGAAAGAGAGAACCAGAGAATCCCCTGTGTTTTATCAGAGCAGTGAGGAGTAACCGCATCACCACCAGAGTTCAGTGCAGGGTCTCTTACCCAGTGGTCAGTGCTGAGTCATTCACCCATCGCCAGACCCCCTCTCTGTCTCGGTCAGTCAGACCAATCCAAGCCTTCTCACCTCTTCTCAACCGTCCAATAAAGTCCTGTTTAAGAACCAGATGTACATTCTCAGTAACAGAGAGACGAATAACTGACTACACACATGAAAGTGCTTCTCTCTTTCTTTTACCTTTTCTCTCTCTCCCTCACCTGTTCTTCTCTGCTGTTGATGATCACCAGGTCTGCTCCTCTCTGTGTGCAGTACTCTCTGCTATCACTCCAGCTCTTCTTCTCAGTAGAGACGAGGTAAATACTGCTGTCGAAAAACATCCAGCCCTCCTGCAGCGCCCTCACTGTAACACACACACACACACACACACACACACACAGAGATCCACTACAGACTGTAATATCACCCGTTGCTTCTTCTGCACCATGTGACTGTTTGATCTATCCATGTACATCTGCTGGTGCTGATTCTGGTGCCGGTACATGAACATTGATAAACTGTAGAGAGCTCCCTGCATTAGTTACAGAACACTAATCAGAGAAATACAACATTAGTGATTTGATTGACTGGCGGCCTGTCCAGGGTGTTTCCTGCTTTCCACCCAGTGAACCAGAAATAAACTCCAGCACTCCCCACCCCCTCCCTTTCACCCTGTTTAACCAATGTCTGCTAATACTGATATGATTCTGATATCTTTGCATCATAATGTTCCCTTGTCGTGTTGTTAAAACCTACTGGAAATGTGGAAATGCAGTTGTTTCCATATTAGATACAGCGTTTTTGCTGATTAATGCTTTTAGAGTATCTCAAAACAGTTACCATATACTACTGCATGAAGAGGAAATCCAATCGACACCCAAAATGACCAATCACAAGCCTGCTGTATGGCAGACTTACTGAACGAGGCAATCTTGAAACAGTCCCTTGGGAAACACAGAAGTTTTGGATGGGCGGTGCGTCGCTAGGCTAAACTCCAAAGAGAATGATTTTGTAAACACATCTCTGAGTAGAACACTGAGAACGACGTCACAGGATAACAACTTTATCTTGAGACCACAGTGTAACTAAGTCATGATCCTGAGAACAAGATCATTATCGAGGTAATTATCAAGATTACAAGATTATTACATTGTGAGCTCAATATCAGAAGAGCAAAACCAGCTCATGGCCTTCCTGGACTTCCATACCTCCAGCATATTATATCAAACTTGTCTGATACCAGAGTGCCAATCATATTCAACCATTATCTGTCTTTAGTGTTTATCTAGTGTTGATCAGTAAACCTTATAGAGAGGGGAAAGACCACCCTTACATTTACATTGAAGGTGTTTAGCAGACGCTCTTACCCAGAGCATCTTACAACCGCAGCAAGACGATAACAGGATAACGGTTGCCCTGCTACTTTCTAAAATAAAAATCTTTGTGCATTTAAAATCTATTTAAGGAGATAAAGGAGGAGATATCCGCGGTGGATAAGATTGTTTTATTTCTAAAACAAACAGAGAAGACAAAGTTTGGTGCCACTGGGCTCAAATGTTAGCTAGCTACCTAACCCAGCTAACGTCAGCACTCACTGGCAAATAGCAAACTGGCCCTGTGTGGATCTCTTTGGTTAGACTTTGGGTTCATAGGGTGTGAACGGGTGCTGGTGTGAAACCATGTCTTTGAATTTTATTTGTTAAGCTTGTCGATCAGACAAGGGTTGTTAAGATAGCTAAGGTGGCGATAGCTAGCTAATACAAGCTGTCTTCACTTTAGCTGGGCAGCACATAAAAACAGCTAACCGGAACATCAACAGATTTAATAAGTGGATCATTTCAGTCCGAGTCACATGTTTCTATTTTCCAGTCTTCCAGTCTTATCAGGATACAGTCCAGACACTGGCCAGATGGAGTGACCAGGTGTAAACAGGTCTTTAACTAGTCACTGCTAAACAAGTTAACCATCTTAAACCCTAGACATGATTTACTCACCCAGATTAGAGAACTTCTTCTGACACTCTCTCTGATTCTGGAGCTGTAGGTCTCTTTCTTTAGTCAGGTTGGTGTAACTGGTCTGTAACTGGTCTCTCTCTTTAGCCAGGTTGGTGTAACTGGTCTGTAACTGGTCTCTTTCTTTAGTCAGGTTGGTGTTACTGGTCTTTAACTGGTCTCTCTGTTTAGCCAGGTTGGTGTTACTGGTCTTTAACTGGTCTCTCTCTTTTCTTAGGTTGGTGTTACTGGTCAGTAACTGGTCTTTCTCTTTAGTCAGGTTGGTGTAACTGGTCAGTAACTGGTCTCTCTCTATAGTCATGTTGGCTCTACTAGTCTGTAACTGGTCTCTCTGTTTAGCCAGGTTGGTTTTACTGGTCTTTAACTGGTCTCTCTCTTTTCTAAGGTTGGTGTTACTGGTCAGTAACTGGTCTCTCTCCTTTCTCAGGTTGGTGTAACTGGTCAGTAACTGGTCTCTCTCTATAGTCAGGTTGGTGTAACTGGTCTGTAACTGGTCTCTCTCTCTAGTCATGTTGGCTCTACTGGTCTGTAACTGGTCTCTCTCTATAGTCATATTGTTGAGCTGGAACCACAGCACTGTGATAGCGGTCAGCAAGAGAACACACAACAGCCCCAGACACACTGCAGCCAGTCTGTAGATCCCTGAACACAGATAGAGAGAGTGGAAACAATGTACACACAGAACATCATATGATCATATGGTATCATATGATACACATCATAACTGTATGTGTAAATATATTTAGAAGGTGGAAAATTTCCAAGTGGTGTGTTTACTTCTTCACTGTACTTCACCGTAGCTAAATAAAATACCTTGTGTGGCTCGACCCGGGGAGAAGGCTGGGGACACTTACTGAGAAATCTTGATAAGAAACAGATCCATGAACGACCGCTGATGATCTCACTGTGCTGCACTAATGCTGAGTTTAACTGCTCTCTGAATGTGAGCACTGGCTTGTGATTGGCAGGTAGTGCACTTCTGCTGTACTTAACTCTGTATGTCTCGTTCTAGGTATCAGCACTGGCCCTTGTTCTGTCAACATCTGAGCTCAGGGGGAGTTTAACCTTAAGATTCCGAAACCAAACTTTTATATTTGAGATTTATTTATTTATTTATTTATTTATTTATAATTTGATAGTATTATGAATAAAACAAAGTAGTAACGCAATAAACCTTCTATTAAATAAACACATTCTAGAGGACTTTAATATGAGTACATGTGATGAGTACATATGAGTCAGCTGTTAGACATTGTGTACATGAATCATATATAAAGATTTCATTAATATTTCATTATTAATATACATTATCTTATGTAGATCATAGGTGTCTGACTGCACCTCCACACTGACCACACAGTGATTCATAGATCCAGACAGGTACTTGTGTGGTTTCCTTAAATGGTTTTCTCACTACAACCAGTCAGAAGCAGGGACATGTATGCTGGGTTTTCTAGTCGAGACCTCCTTCATTTAGAGGGTACTGGTTTCAGTATGAACAGGACAGACTGAACTCTCAGAAACATTAAAGCTCTGTATTTTAAACCTGCCTGAAGGATCTTATGAACTTACTATCATCTTTAAACTCACATCATTATACAGGTTACAGGTTTCACAAGTGATTGTGATTGTGGCTTGTGATTGGCAGGTAGTGCACTTCTGCTGTACTTAACTCTGTGTGTCTCATTCTAGGTATCAGCACTGGCCCTTGTTCAGCCAACATCTAAGCTCAGGGAGAGTTTAACCTATCTGTACTAGCTAGGAAATATTTTCTGACTGAACACTAAGCACTTTTGTAGGTTATATGGTTATATATAATAGCGTCTGCTCAATACTGTAAATGTGAATGTATATGGTTGTGCTAATGTGAATCCGGTATTCTGCTTGCTTCTTCTTCTTCTTCGTCTTCTTCTTCGTCTTCTTCTTCGTCTTCTTCTTCTTCTTCTTCTTCTTCTTCTTCTTCTTATTATTATTATTATTATTATTATTATTATTATTATTATTATTATTATGGTTTTATAGTGAGACCTGATCATAATAGATCTCGGAAAAACAGTATTAGACTGCTACTTCAGCAGAGCAGGGAGCTACAGTGAGTGAACTACACTGAGAGTCTCTCATTCACAGGTGATATACTTCTGTGGTTTAAAGCCTCAGATTGAATCAGTCATCAGTAGGATGATACGCCCCCTTGTGGTTGTTCACAGCTACTACATACATGCAGATCTCTATCTATGTACGTGTCTACACATGTGTGATCAAACCATGACTATATATGGTGATGAGTGTTCAGTCCTCTGGCTGTATATTTGGAGGGGAACTCCACCAGTGTTTCCAAATTTCTGCATTAACGGTGACTGAGATGTAAACAGTCATTCAGACTGGTCTAATGTGGAACGCTGGGTTCTAGAGACGCATGCAGAGTCAGAATAGGATATTTAAAAGCCGTTAATGGTGGAGAGGTTTCAGATTTCTCCCTCTTTTACCATCATCAACCTCACATATAACATGACAGTTTTTGTGTTGTAGATGATGTGATGCCCGGTTCTCATCCCAGTGAAGTTTTTCTGTTATTACTTTTGTGCTGTAACTCGTTTCTGACTCCTGGTGATCATATGGACAGTGTGTCTCAGGAATAGCCGGTCCTCTGTTAGAGAGTAATGGCGCTATTGTACTTGTTCCTGTGTTTTTGATGAAGAGATGAAATTAATTTAGTAACTTCTTCTTTTCACTCGTTTCAGGCATCTTGACTTGAGATCCACATCTGTGTTCCTGCACTGGCTACTTGTGATTGAGTGAACTGACTTGTGTCTGTTTCAGGGTTTCAGTCTCATCTTAACGGTCTTATACACCGTGTCTAAGTGGTCCAGAGAGTGAAAGGCCTTACACTGCATTGTTCCTCTGAGATACAAGATAAACCCATATAAGCTTTACACTTACCTCTGTACTGAGGATCTGCTGTATGTGAGGGAGAGGTGTCCTCCACTTTCCCTGCAGTTTCTGTACCGGAGCTCGTTTTGTTGCTTGTGGTCTCAACGATGTCCTCGTTGGCGTAAATGTCTTCATTTGAAGGTTCACCTCTGTCTGAACTCCTCCTGTGGTCTGCAGTAACTCCTGTGTTTTCATATATATCCTCCATCATCTCCATTCTGCTCTGACTGATATTAACTTTAATAACTCTGATAAAAGTGACTCTGCAGGTCAGCTTAGTGCTACTGCTGAGCTTCTGTGCTCGACTGCAGTAGTGAACAGCCTGGTCTATATTAAGGAGATTGTGTTAGATAGTGACGCTGACCACATGTACAAGATTGTGGCGGCTTTTTACATGTGTGTCACATGGTACAGGTGCAAAAGCAGATTTTCCTGTAGTTAGCGAATCTTAGTCCACTCTTTTACTGACGTCCTCACAGAGTCATTATGTGGATGTTCTACTCCAGTGTAAGTCAGTAGTAGTTCTGAGGATGGTTCAGTGTGGTTGGTGAGCTAGTTTCATATTCCATCTACTTCCAGAGCCTGAAGTCTGTTGTAGTCAAGGCATACGAGAAGTTTCACCACCCCCAGGGAGGAGGACCCACTGCTCGGTCCCTATGTCCCTGTGTATTACTGAAGAGGATGCAGGCTTGAGAATAATCAACAATAAATCAAATAACACAAGAGTCACACATTTAACCTGCATACACAGTGTGTAGCTAGTTACCCTGCATACACAGTGTGTAGTTAGTTACCCTGCATACACAGTGTGTAGCTAGTCAGCCTGCATACAGAGTGTGTAGCTAATTAGCCTGAATACAGTGTGTAGCTAATTAGCCTGAATACAGTGTGTAGCTATTTAGCCTGAATACAGTGTGTAGCTAGTTAACCTGCATACACAGTGTGTAGCTAGTTACCCTGCATACAGTGTGTAGATAATTAGCCTGAATACAGTGTGTAGCTATTTAGCCTGAATACAGTGTGTAGCTAGTTAACCTGCATACACAGTGTGTAGCTATTTAGCCTGAATACAGTGTGTAGATGTTTAGCCTGGATACACAGTATGTAGCTAGTTACCCTGCATACACAGTGTGTAGCTAGTTAGCCTGCACAAACAGGGTGTAGCTAGTTAGCCTGCACAAACAGGGTGTAGCTAGTTACTCAGCATACACCGTGTGTAGCTAGTTCCCCTGCATACACCGTGTGTAGCTAGTTACCCTGCGTACACCGTGTGTAGCTAGTTACCCTGCGTACACAGTGTGTAGCTAGTTACCCTGCGTACACAGTGTGTAGCTAGTTACCCTGCGTACACAGTGTGTAGCTAGTTACCCTGCATACACAGTGTGTAGCTAGTTAGCCTGCATACACAGTGTGTAGCTAGTTACCCTGCATACACAGTGTGTAGCTAGTTACCCTGCATACACAGTGTGTAGCTAGTTAGCCTGCACACACAGGGTGTAGCTAGTAGCCCGCATACACAGTGTAACCAGCTAGTCTGCATACAGTAAACCTAACCTGAATACACAGTGTAGTTAGTTAGCTTTACACGTTGTAACTAGGTGCCCTGCATATGCAGTGTAGCTAGTTAGCCTGCACACACAGAGAAAAACATTTAAATATAAGAATGAAGCCAATTACAGGAAAAAAGGATTTAAAGTATTACAATTAAAATAATGGATATTATGTATATTTAGACAAATGAATAAAATAATAGAAGAACAACAGGTGAAAGTGTGTAGTTAGATATAAACTCAATTAAAAAATGATGTTTTAAAAGAGTGAGCGCATGACATCACTTCTGTGAACAGTGAAAAACCTTTTAGGTTGTAGTATTTCCCACAGGACTGACTCCAGTGCAACCACCTGACAACTTCAGATTAATGTTGTGTATTTGATTGGTTTTATTTTTTTTATAATTAACATGTTGTATGTCATATTTTAGTAACACCGGACATATACAGGGCTTTAAGTCATCTTAACAATAAACCTAAATTAAATTAATATAAAGAGTAAACGAAATACCCTCATCGCCAAAAGAACAGTTGCACAAATAGTGCGAATGATTCATGTGACGTAAGGCAGACGTGACTCATCACTGGACCTGACAGCGACATTCAGCGAACAGTGATGTCCTCCGTTATCATGTTAGTCGTCCTGTCATTTCCGGCACTATAGGCAGACGGCTTCACTGTGCTGGACTACATGCACATGCGTTATGACAACTGACCCTAGCACTACGCCAACGTCTCCAAAGACTGCAATGGTGTCGTGCCAGACTGCCAAGGAGTGACTCAGAATGGCAGCGGGTCATCTTCAGTGACAAGTCCCGCTTTTATCTTGGTGGAGATGACCAACAAATCCGTGTGTGGAGGCACCGTGGTCAGCACCAAGATGAACAGTTTGTTGCCAGATTAGTAGCTCATGGCGGTTTAGAGAGCAGCAAGAGCAAGTTCTCTGCCCAAATTTCTAAAAGGGTTGATCTCTAAGAAAGGAAGGTCATCACATGTAATTAACTGTGTCAAGTTCAGGTTTAACAGTTAATGACCAACATGTGTTCCTAAGATCTTGTTGAAGATCTTGAGTTTTCTCTCAGTGATCCGCATCATACGGTCTTTAAGGTTAAGAACTCACCATAGAGCTACCAAATACCAGCCACACTGACAGAGCCTCCCATTCACAAGTCATATACTTCTGGGGTTTAAAGCCTCAGATTGCCATCAGTCATTAACTCTTGTGGTTATTGACAGCTACTACATTCATGCAGATCTCTTCCTCTGTGTGCGTGTCCGTGCATGTGTGATCAAGCCATGACTGCATATGGTGATGAGTGTTCAGTCCTCTTCCTGTTCAGTGTATTTTTGTTTGCTGTGGGCCTTGCTGTTTATTTGAAGGGAAACTCCACCAGTGTGCAATGTTCAGAGAGCCAGAATCGTTCACAGTGGTGGTGACAGGAGCGACATCACAGAAAACGGTTTCATTGTGTGGTTATGAATATGTATGTATAGAAGTACATGCAGGGTGCGGTGAGGCAGTATAGAATGAATTTCAGTGTGGGGCTGTTCAGACTGTTCAGTATAGAGAGAGTGTAAGGAGTGAAGAGCCTCAGTAATGATTTACCTCTGTGTTGAGGGTCTGCTGTATGTGTGGGGGAGGTTTTATTCACTTTACCAGCATTTATAATGTGTATATTCTCTGCAGTTACTCTGCACCCTCATTATGTCTTCTTATGAATGTCCACCACTGTCTGAACCTCTTCTGTTGTCTGCAGTAACTCCTGAGTTTGCATATATATCCTCTGCCTCTGTTTATATGTATATATGAATATGTCTGTATATATCTATATATCCATTCAGCTCTAGCGGGTATAACTCTAACTCTGATAACTCTAATAGTGACCCTGTATGTGCTGCAGGTCAGAGTAATGCTACTGCTGACAGGAAGTGATGACAGAGTATCCATGGTAACTTCTGATAATAAATAGCCTGGTCTAAATGAATGAGATGGTGTTAGATAGTAAAGCAGGACACGGATGTGAAACTGTGATAAGCTTGGAGATGTGTGAGTCACATGGTGCAGTGCAGAAGCGGGTTTGCCTATAGTTTGATGACCCTAACCTACTCTTTCGGTAACGTTGTGGGGGTGTTCTACTCCACTGTGGTTTAGGTGGTTTGGTAGTAGATGGTTGCTGAGCTACATGTATGGTGGTCTCTTTGTCCTCTTATCAGGAAGTTCTCATGTAGACGGTTAGAGCTGGGTTTGTAGGACTGTTCATACTGTGATCAGCTCAGGGACATTAACATTGGCCTTTTAGTTTGGCCTGCATGGAAAATTATACATCACTGATTGGCGCTTAGTCAGGGTTTATACTGGTCACTGATGCCCTCTTGTGGATCATTATGGTGTGGCACTACATGGAGGTTGCTGAGGTCATATGTCCTGTTACTCTAGTTCTGATTGGCCGCAGCACTCCAGAGTTTAACATTCTACCTGATTTCATTTAGCTGTGTATTAGAACGACCTTGGTGCTCGTAGTCATCAGTAAAAGAGGGAAATATCTTCAGAAGCATGGCGTACCAGGAGTCGAGATTATCACCCCTGTCTTTGAAGGTTATGGAATATAGAGTATGTATCACATGGTCATACATACACATAGATAGCTACGGTCGGGTTTAATAATTGTAGGAGTTAAGCATTAAATGGTCCCACAATTAGTCGGTTAGCTAATTTAGCAGTCGATTTCAGTTGACCTAGCTGATTAATCGTTACACCCCTAATGCAAAACAGACAAAAATATGGCAAAAATGTTGAATTTTCCCACAAAAAATATGAATTAGATCACAATATAAATATCTTATTTTCAACATACGCTGTAGGGGAACAATATTGATTTGATTTTTTGAACTTGATCTTTGAACATTTTGATTTGACTCTTTTTTTATGAGGTCATTAAAAAAGCATCAGATTTACGTATACCCCATTCAGCCCACAGCAGGCTATCCCTGCCCATTTAAGGTTTGAGGTTTCTACTATGACTGTAGTCTGTACAACTGAACAGTGGTGGATCAGCTTTTAAGCTGGTCCTTGGTACCCTCTTGTTCTGGCGGATGTTACCTCCCGCCAGCAGGAGGCGCTATTGTTTTTGTGTTCATTTTTATGTGCATTGTAAGTGAACCAGGAAGCAGGAAATAGAGCTTAGATGGTCAGTCATGCTGGATAGAAGCGCAGATGTTTCAAGTGTTCCTGAATTTGTATCCATCTTTTTTGTTTTCTTACAGAAAGCATTGTCTGTAAGTAACATTACCGTCTAGTACATCTTTGAGCAGTATTATTGCTATTTGGTTTAAACATGTTTAAGATGTTCGCAGTTAGTAATGTTTACATTAGCGACATGTTTACAGTGATGTATGCTATTGTAATCTGCATCTTTGCATTTTGGCTTGCTAAATTAATACTTAGCTCATGTTTACATATTTGATATGTATTTGATTGTGTAATATTCACTCCTCAAGCAAGCACCTGAAAAGGCTATTTATAATTTCTTGCAGTTTCACTCTGTCGTCATTAGAAGGGAACGTCTCAATAAAGAAGACAATACACCTGTCATTTGGCGAAGAGTTTAGCTGTATTCTTGTCGAACAGTGAGGGCAGAACACCTCTTGTGGTTGATTGTAATGGGATCTTTAAATTTACCCTGTGTGTAAAGCTGATACAAGGTCCTACAGAGGATCAAGGAATCTGGCGGGTCTTACAGCAGCCAGAAAGACTTCTGGAGTGTACAGCAGCCAGGCTACATGGAGCCAACATGAGGACAGTTATGTTCTGGTCTCGTATTAAGAAGGAACGAATGAGATGTTTGTTAATCTTCCATTTATCAAATTATTTCATTACTTGATGGTATTATTTAACTTAAATGTTATATAATATTTAAATGGTATTATTATTACTCTGTTTGGCAGTGACATGCATGTCTTCTCCTCATAGGTGAGTGTACCACTAATCATTAATAGTGTCATTATTAAAGTCCTGCTCTTGGTAATTAATAGTAGCTCTATGTTATACCTATTGTGAAGAACCCTACAGGGATCTATTGGGCTCTGTTGAACATAACTTGCTAATAAAATATTAACCACAATGAAAATAATATTACTGCTCACTGACTGCTACAATAAAAACATTAAAATACATCTTAAATACAAATAAACACATTTTAGAGTATGAGTACATTTATAAAAGTATGAGTATGAGTCTGCAGTTTAGACATTGTCTACATGAACCAATGATAAAGATTTCGTTAACATTTCCCATTTCCATTAACATTTCCCCAATAATAATAATAATAACAATAATAACAGTAATACACATCTCATGTAGTGTTTTTGAACACGTTTTATGCTTTTGTAATGCAGAATAGATGAGAACAGATGAGAACAGGGTGAAAAGGTTTATTGTGATTATAAAATTTTTATTTTTTGCAAATTAGTGAACCTCTGCTGCCCAGCTTTGCTTCTGAGAGACTCTGTGCCTCTTACTTTTCCAGGCTTTTGTTTCCCACGTCCCTACAAACATGTTACTGCCAGCAGGTTCTAAATGAGTTAATCAACCGTTAATGTTTCACTTTCAGCATTTGATATGTGTTCTATGTTCTATCGTGAATTAAATATGGGTCTATGACATTTGCAAAGCACTGCAGTCTGGTTTTATTTACATTGATTTACATTTTACACAGCAACTTTTTATAAAATACGTATATTCAAATGTTCCATTTGTTCCATATTTCCATGTTCATAATTGTATTTAGGGTCTATTAGAATAGATTTACATGTTTGTTTTTTTTTCCCCAAAACACAGTATTTTTGGACTGTACATCTGTATTCACCCTCTGTTTGAACCACTCTGTTAGAGCTCCTGTGTCTTTAAGCCCCACCCACACTCAGCTCATTAGGAACTGATTGGTCACCTGGTTTACTCTGGTTCTGACTGCTCAACTGCTAGAGCAGCATCCCGCCACAAGTTATGCCCCCGACGCCACTATGGCTGATCTTACAATGTCCAATTCTGAAAGTCAGTTAGAACATCTTAGTAGACCCGATCCACCTTCACCAGCTAGACTGGAGCAGGACGTTTTACAGTGGTAAGTTTTTATTGTGGTGTGAGGGCGTGCCAGGCTTTGCGGTATGTGGGTAATAAAGATTGTCTTATAAGATGCAGATTACTACACCATCCACATGGTCATATACAGGTCATATAAAGGTCATGGGATTACCAACAGGTGGGTGTGCTTAGCCTTCAGGAGCTTGTGACTGAAAAAAAAGAGTTCATGCTTGGTGCTTTGAGGACATGTGACAAGGACATTAGGTGGGGAATTGTGGGAATCATAGTTCCTAGAGCTAAAGAGGTGGGAAGTGAACATAATGACGTGATACCAATGATATATGCATCAAACCAAAGGTTCTACAGTAGTTTTATTAAAACTGTATTAAAATGAGTAAATAAGCAAAACAATTCACCATTAGCAGAGAAACGTGCACTTCTATAATGAAAGAACAGTTTTCTAACATGAGTTTATGGTTTTTTGCTATTTCTATAAGATGATAATCACGTCTTAATGCCACAGTGAACAAACTGCAACAATATAATGAGTTTTGTTATGAAAAAGCAAAAAGGAAGAAAATGATATATAGTTTTATATTTGTAGAGATGCTGAAGCAGAAACAAACAGGCCAATAAACAAACTAAAGTAGCAACAACAGTAGCAATCTACCACAGGAGGGCAGTCTAGTGAGTCCTCCTCAGTCCCTCAGTCCTTCAGGTGCATCACCTTTATTTAATACAACTGTAACTGAGCTATTTCTGTAACACCAGACAACATGGCTCTCATTTTATACCAGACAAATCATCTGTAATGCAGCGAACATGATATAATAAACATACTCCATATACTTTAATAATAATGATACACCCACTGTACGGTTCCCAAATCTTTACATGATCACATGTAACATCATGATCACATGTCTCGATGACATCATTTATATCACTAAAGCCATCTTTTCTGACAGATCCATCTTTGTGTGTAAGAACACGGTCTATCGTTCCAGATCTTCTTCTCTGCAGGACCCAAAATCTCACCACAGTCTTCCTCTCCCATGTTATTTGGCTCGCCCTCCATCCAAAACCTGAAACCCAAAGAAGCTGAATCAGTCCAAGTCCATCCTTTATGCTTTTACTGTAGAGAAAGACCCAATTTGCCACCTGATGTGTATTTACATCACCTCTGTTCCCCTAAGATTATAGACAAAAACAGGGCTATATATATATAGGGAAATACCATATATACGAAAGTATGAAATTACAGTTATAAGTATGTGAAAGGCGCTATAGAAGTGTAACCTGTTGTTGTTGTTATTATTATTATTATTATTATTATTATTATTGTTATTAGTGTATGTTGTAGCTTTAAATAATGTATCAGTAGCTGGAGAACTGCTAAGTGTACATGTTGTGAGTTGATTAAATAAGTGGGGGTTATCCTCAGGGTCTTACGTGGTGGTCAGCGCTGATCCGTCCACCCATTTCCATGCGCCCTCTTGTTCACTGTCCGTCAGACCAATCCAAGACTGATCACTGCCCAGCCTTCCAGCAATGAAGTCCTGCAATTATAATAGTAACAGAGATAGTTACACTCTCTCTTCTCTCTCCCTCTCACACCTGTTCCTCTCTGCTGTTGATGATCACCAGGTCTGCTCCTCTTTGTCTGCAGTCCTGTCTGCTCTCTGTCCAGTTCTTCTTCTCAGTAGAGATGTAGTAAAGACTGGAGCTGTAAAACGTCCAGCCCTCCTGCAGTGCCTTCACTACAAAGTCAACAGATGGAAGACACGTGTCTGCACACTCACGTATTCAGATCATAGCACTGATAATCATTCACCATTGGTCAGGTTCACTGCAGCTGAGTGGCTAATAAGACAATACAGTATTTATTTTCTATTACTGATTATTTTCAGTGTTTATTTCAGTATCAGCAACTTTCACTTTTGCAAAGACCAACTTAATGTGTTATTTTCATCCAAAATGCTATAAATAAAGTAATATAAATATAATAATATAAATACAATATAAATAATATAAATATGAATAAAGTAATATAGTAATATGTGGAGAATGTGTATTAGTATTATTATTATTATTATTATTATTATGTGGCTTGTTTTTACTTTCCTGTGACATGTATGTATGTATGTATGCATGTAAGGTGCAATGCTGCTAAATAAATACTGACCATATTAGTGATGATCAGCAGTTTTACCTGTAACCAGAAACTGTTTTTACTGCAGCACTGACGGCACATTAAGAACATGTTCTCTACTGACGGGAGGACGGAACCTTTTGTTTTTGACTACAGTGATGGTTTAACCTTGTACAGTGTGTGGTGCACTGACAGCTGAAGAAGCAAAGCCCCATTCTATTGTATCTCATATTGAACATGCTGTTGAGGGTTTAGTGCAGTAATTAGTGTAGCAGCAGGCGGGTCGGTCCAACACTGATAGGAAATTTATGGTGTTGTGTTATAAATGAGTAATTCATTAAGAAGTTCATAGACACTACTAATGTAAATATGATTTAAACTAATCTGTAGTAAATATAATTAAATTATACAGTCTAAGTTGTAAATGTGCCAACTTACCCAAAGCAGAGAATATCTCCTGAAGGTCCTCCAGTTTACTTTTTACAATAGTGCACCTCGACTCTCTCTGGTCTCTCTGTATGGTCAGGTTGGTGTAACTGGTCTGTAACTGGTCTCTCTCTATAGTCAGGTTGGTGTAACTGGTATGTAACTGGTCTCTCTCTATAGTCAGGTTGGTGTAACTGGTCTCTCTCTACAGTCAGGTTGGTGTAACTGGTCTGTAATTGGTCTCTCTCTATAGTCAGGTTGGTGTAACTGGTCTGTAACTGGTCTCTCTCTATAGTCAGGTTGGTGTAACTGCTATGTAACTGGTCTCTCTCTATAGTCTGGTTGGTGTAACTGGTCTCTCTCTATAGTCAGGTTGGTGTAACTGCTATGTAACTGGTCTCTCTCTATAGTCTGGTTGGTGTAACTGGTCTGTAACTGGTCTCTCTCTATAGTCAGGTTGGTGTAACTGGTCTGTAACTGGTCTCTCTCTATAGTCAGGTTGGTGTAACTGGTTTGTAACTGGTCTCTCTCTATAGTCAGGTTGGTGTAACTGGTCTGTAACTGGTCTCTCTCTATGGTCAGGTTGGTGTAACTGGTATGTAACTGGTCTCTCTCTATAGTCAGGTTGGTGTAACTGGTCTGTAACCGGTCTCTCTCTACAGTCAGGTTGGTGTAACTGGTCTGTAACTGGTCTCTCTCTATAGTGAACTTGAACCACAACACTGCGATGGCAGCCAGCAGGAGAACACACAGCAGCCACAGACACCCTGCAGTCAGTCTGCAGATGCCTGAAAACAGGTACATACGTATTTACTTCACACAATGTTTATTATTTACTTGTTAAAGTAAAATGAGTGCTGGTGGACACGCCAGTATGTTTCTGTATATCAAGCCCCTCATTTCAGTACTGGCTTCATCACAACCTCTGCATGTCTCTGCATGTCTTGTACTTCCCAGAACATCTGTTCAATCATTGGGCAGGTTTTGGGGCTTGAGCTCACATCAAAACACAGTGAGATGTTTCACTCCAGGCAGGCCTGGGTAGCCTTTGTAGCTACTATCTGGGTGTGTCTCAGATTGGGCTCCAGATGTGCAACTTACTCGCTGGTACAGTACTGGGAAAGAATATGAATGAATATGCAACATTCACACCTCCAAACCAGAAACCATGGATTACCAGTTATGTCCGCTTCCTGCTCAAAGCACCAGTACAGCTCACAGATACCAGCTCACTTCAACACTAACTCGTACCCCAGGCGCATGTGGCAAGGGATCCAGGTGATCACTGTATACAAGAGCAAAGTCAGTCCCCCAGTGACCACAGACGCTGCCCTACCAGCTGAACTGAACAACTTCTGCACTCATTTTGAGACCACTGCTCAGGCCCAGTCCTCCAACACTGTCTTGGCCCCTGCCACAGAGGAGCCACCACATATCTAGGCTATAGATGAGGTGAGGAGAGCACTGATGAGGGTTTCAACCCAGAAAGCTGCAGGTCCACATGGCATTTCTGGGTGGAACTAAAACCCTTTGTGAGCCAGCTGGCCTCCACCTTCACAGACTTCAACCTTTCCCTGGCACGGTCTACTGTTCCTGTCTGCTTTAAAGCCACTACCATCATCCCAATCCCAAAGAAATCCATCATCACTTGCATGAACGACTACCGTCCCGTCACTCTCACACCCATTGTGGTCAAGTGCTTCAAGAGACTAATCCTGTCTCGCATGAGGAGGACCCACCTCAGTTCGCCCACCGTGTGAACAGATATACTGATAATGCGGTCTCCTTGGCAATGCACACTGCACTCAACCACCTGGACAGCACTAACTCATATGTGAGGATGCTGTTTATCCAGCTCTGCCTTCAACACAATCATCCCTTCCAGACTCGTCCACAAGCTAAACACACTGGGGATAAGCAACACATTGTGCAGCTGGATCATGGACTTCCTCACCTGCAGACCACAGTGTGCTAGGATGAGTGAACACACCTCACCCTGCCTCACACTCAGCACAGGATGTCCCCGAGGCATTGTTCTCTCCCCAATGTTGTATACTCTGTACACTCTGCATTGCAACCCACTGATTCTTGACTTCAGGAGAGGGGAAAGAACACACACCACTGAACATCGGGGGCACGTTGGTTGAAAGGGTGAGCAGCTTCAAGTTCCTTGGTGGCCACTTAGCCGAGGATTTACTTGGACTCTAAACACTTTGCACTTTGTCAGCACTTATGACATTGCAGCCAGGGGAACCCTAAGACTAGCTGTAGTTCTAACTCCTCTAGGTGCTGACCCAGTTGCAGGGTAATGGACCAGGTCTGTTGGTTGATCTGTCCTGACCAAGAAAGATGGTCATCGATGGCTGAGATGGACACTAGAACCTCAAGTTGAATTAGGGGCAGCTTGAGGGTCTTGACCAGGATGGTCTCAACAATTGTACTGGTTTAACCTTTATCATCACTCGCAATAGCACTGCAGTTTGAGACTTCATGTATGATTTTTAATATGAGTAGCAAACTGTGTCAGTAAAGCGTCTGATAGTCAAAACTCGACCTGTTCTGTGGTAAACAGAGCTAGCATCATGCTAGCTAAGCCAATGCTAATCATGGCTGCAGCTAATCTCTCCTGGTGTAACAGAGCTGTTTAACATTTAGAAACTGGTGCTAGACAGAAGCTTTAATGTTTAATGAGTGGTGGGTCATTATGTCAAACCACTGAACCATTCTGTTCCCCCAAGTACAGTTAGCTAACCATGCTAAGAAAACCAGCCTCGGCCTGGTTTGTAAGTACCCCATGCTACACAGCAGCAGGGTGTAAAAGCCACTGGAATGGCTTTTACCCTCCATGCTCAAAACCGCTCACCCTTGCAGTAGAACAGAGGCCAAAATGTCTAATACTGTCTAATTCTGTTCGCATTTACATGTCAAGTAATGGAATCTGAGTAGCCCCGGGTCCCCTCAATTAGCAACATGTTGTGTGTGTGTGTGGCAGTCTCATGTGAATACTCATGAAATTGAACCACGTATTAAAATATTTCTGTATATATTGATTATAAATATAGAAACTGCACTCGCAGGAGTCCTGGATCTTTACAGGCCCGGCCAACGCCCTAGTCTCTGCATCACATGGTGCAAAGCTAAGTAAACCTGTTAGGTGTGATGCCTTATCTGATTAAGATATCAGTCTGACTTGTTTACCATACAAGTATGGTTAACTGAACCATCTTTGGTTAAAGCTGGTTAATGTTGTGTGCTAGTGTGGGCCTATACACAGGTAAGTACAAAGCCCATTAACACTCACCTCTGTTCTGAGCACCTGCTGTAGGTGAGGGAGAGGTTTGGCCCACTTTCCCAGCATTTCTAACGCCTGTGTTCTCCTCAGTTACTGTACCAGAGCTCCTTTGGTTACTTCTGGCCTCCCTCATTTCTATATTATCCTCATTGGGGTAAACGTCTTCATATAAATGAGACACTGCCATCTGAATTTCTTCTGTCTGCCATCATTTCAGCATTTGCGTAAATATCCTCCATCATATCCATTTTGTTCTGACTGATGCTAACTTCACTAACTCTGGTAACACTAAAAGGGACCCTGCATGTTCTGGATTTCAGCTTAATGCTACTACGGGCAGGAAGTCACAGCAGAATATCTGCACCGTGAACTTTGAGAGGTGTAAGTCACATGGTACATGTGCAGAAGCGTGTTTTCATGTCGTATGAGCTTTAAAAAACCATGCTAAGAAAACCAGCCTCGGCCTGGTGTGTACGTGTCCCCTGCTAAACCGTATCAGGGTGTAAAGCCACTGGAATGGTTGCCCTCCATGCTCAAAACCACTTACCCTTGCAGTAGAACAGAGGGCGAAATGTCTGATACTGCACTAAAACACATACTAACAGATGAATAACAAATACATATGGTAGTTATTACTGTACTATACTACTATAAAATTATTATTATTTTGCTCAGTCTTTGATTTAACACTGACTTGAGTATTAAAAGCAGCTGGTAATAAACACGCAATTCAAACTGATATCAAAGTTAAAGTCTATCTTGCTGTGTATCAGAGTTTTAGAACTCTGCATGAATCCAGGATTGCAGAAAACCAATAAAAACAATGCCTGCTATATATTAATTGTGTATTTTCACTCATTATTAGGCATTAAAATGAACCACTTTATAAATTCTTTCACTGTCAGCCCAAGATCTGCATACGCCAATACTGACAACGATTTCCGAGGCGGTTTTTGAGCTAAGATTAAGCCAAATTCATAAAGCTATATAAATTCTGTTAGCCTTTACATGTCAAATAATGGAATCTGAGTAGCCCAGGGTCCCCTCAATTAACAACATACTGTGTGGTAGTCTTATGTAAATACTTTATAATTGTAATTGAACCATGTATTAAAATATTTGTGTATATATTGATTATAAATATAGAAACTGCACTCGCAGGAGTCCCGGATCTTTACAGGTCCAGCCAACGCCCTAGTCTCTGCATCACATGGTACAAAGCTAAGTAAGCCTGTTAGCTGTGATGCCTTATCTGATTAAGATATCAGTCTGACTCGTTTACCATACAAGTAAGGTTAACTGAACATTATCTTTGGTTAAAGCTGGTTAATGATGTGTGCTAGTGTGGGCCTATACACAGGTAAGTACAAAGCCCATTACTCAGACTCATTACTCTTACTCAGACAAAGCCCAGACTCACCTCTGTTCTGAGGACCCGCGGTAGGTGAGGGAGAGGTTTGGTCCACTTTCCCAGCATTTCTAGCGCCTTTGACCTTCTCAATTACTGTACCAGAGCTCCTTTGGTTACTTTTGGCCTCCATCATTTCTATATTATCCTCATTGGCGTAAATGTCTTCATATGAATGTCCACTGCCATCTGAATTTCTTCTCTCTGCAGTCATTTCTACATTTGTGTAAATATCCTCCATCATATCCATTTTGTTCTGACTGATGCTAACTTCACTAACTCTGGTAACACTAAAAGTGACCCTGCATGTTCTGCATTTCAGCTTAATGCTACTACTGGCAGGAAGTCACAGCAGAATATCTGCACCGTGAACTTTGAGAGGTGTAAGTCACATGGTACATGTGCAGAAGCGTGTTTTCATATCGTATGAGTATATTTTCCTATTTGGTCATTTCCCCTCAGAAACTAATGCATTTATATAATGAAGAACAGTTTTCTAACATGGATTTATGATTTATAGCTGTTTCTATAAAATGATAATCCTGTCTCAACTTTAACACCGTTAACTGGTATTGTTACACTGAAGGTTTTGTAACAGGCAAATCCTCTGTAAAGCTTTATAAACATACACCAAAGATTCTAACATAACAGTAATATCCAAAATACTGTGAGAGGTTGTTTCTGTCACCAGAGAGCCATCAGACTCTTATTGCTGGCATGAATATTGTTCATGCACACAGGAGCTCTGCCTCTGCCCGTGGTGGCTGACCCGAGTTTACAGGAGGACAGTCGGTTGCATGTGGGATATCAGCAAGCCCATGAACCCTCCTACCAATAACCCTCCTGGTCGGCAGGGCATCACCTGGTGCAATGTTCTCTCTCTCTACAGCACTGACTCACCCACAGCTCCGCAGCTCACTGTGCTGGCCTCTCTCAGAGTCATTATGACTGTTGCCTTTCCTTGTTGTACTGCCTCTAGCCTCTAGCCCTGATGCTCTGGCCCCACCATTGAGTCTCTGTCTATTCGCAAACACTGGCTCCATCAGTGAGCTTTCCTTTGCTGACACCAGCCTTCAGCCTCCCCATGGAGGCCGTGCCATCAAGCCTTACCAGGCTTTCTTCCCCGTGGAGCTTTGCAACGTTGACCCATCGTCCATAGCCATGCCTCATGCATAAAGAGAACAGTGCTGACCAGTCGCAGGTCACCACAACATTTCACCTCAAATGACTTTAAGCGTAGTGGACAGTTCGCAGGTCACCATCGACACCAACGATGCAATCAAACTCAAATTATGTTAAAGGATCTAACACTAGCTCACTGCTGAGGAACCTGAAAGCGTGACCAAAGTAAAGGCGGATGTGGAAGGTGTCTGGATCATGATCGGCCATAACACATCAAATTGGTTTATGTACTGTGTTGCTACCGCAAGTCAAAATAATTAATTTCCCATAACTATACATTTTCCATGGGGACGTCTTATAGGCGTAGGCCTCTGGACAGGAGCCAATGAAGGGATCACATGTCCGTATGTACAGTCTACATCCTTGTGTTCTAGCAAGCTTGTTCTTCCAAAAGAAAGCTTGCCAAGAACGTCCTCCTCAAGATCCTCCTCAAGATCACAAGTTCTTTGTGTTTTTTTTAATGTAGAGAAGAACCAAATTTGCCAGCTGGTGTGTGCCATGTCTTATTTATGAGTTAAACAATTTTCAAAATGGAAAAATACCCTATGCAGGACAACCGACTAGTCAAGATAGCTTTTCAGTTCATGTGGTTACCCAGATTACAGTATGCCTTCGTTTGAAATGGTGGTTTAGCTGGTGTAAAGGGTTCATATTGTGGAAAAGAGTTTGTTTTGAATCCTGTGTTCTCTCTCTCTCTCTCTCTCTCTCTCTCTCTCTCTCTCTCTCTCTCTCTCTCTCTCTCTCTCTCTCTCTCTCTCTCTCTCTCTCTCAGCCATTGTAGCACCTTTCCTGAAGACATCTATGTGTGTTGGTCTCAGTCTACTTCTTGTAAAGCTCAACCGAGTTCTCAAATCAAGGTTTCTTGATTATTCTCTCAAGGCTGCAACCCTCCCTTTTGCTTTTGCACCTTTACCTGGCATATTTTCCATTAATAGACTTTGATGCAAACAACGTTCAGCCAGCCTTTTTAGGAATGACCTTCTGTGGCTATCAGTGTGTCGATGATTGTCTTCTGAAGAACTGTCATGTCTGTACTGTGGCTCCCATTTCTCCTGATCATCTGTGAGAGTTTCTACATCTTGATCTGGAGTCCATTGGAGTTCATTTCAGTTGACTGGACATGATTCAGAAAGACAAACACAGAATAGAATCAGAAGATGTTGTGTTGGTGGTACAGAAGAAGCCGATGGTGCCATCATTTCTGCTGAAGGATCTGTTCAGTGCAGGTCTTAAATGACCACTAGATCACTTTTAGGACAGATCAGTATTCAGCACAGTCCTGGACAGGTGGTTAGGGAACCAGCCTTGTGACCGGATGGTTGCCAGCTGGATTCCCTGAACCAAAAGGACATGACTGAAGTGCCCTTGATCAAAGCACTTGACCTCCAATTGCTCCCTGGGCGCCGCAGATAGGGCTGCCCATCGCTCCAGGCATGTGTTCTTACTGCCCCCTAGTGTGTGTGTTCAGTAGTACACATGTATGTCAGTGTTTCACTGCACGGATGGGATACATGCAGAGGTTAGATTCCTATGTGTGTAAGCACAGCTGGCAAAAATGGTTCAATTTCCAATTGTAATCCATAATACACATGTTATTATAAAACAAGGAGCTATATTAGTATGATTTCAAATTCAGGGTTGAGTTATTCTTGTATATACTTTCCCATTATGTTTAGCTAGTATGTAATCCTGGAAAGAGATAAAAGCTCGTTGGTGCCCTCTTGTGGTTGATTGTGATGGGACACTCACATTTATAAAGCTGCAAGATGAGGTTTATTTGTGCAGCTGAACAGTCTTACCATCCACCACAAGCCTGCAGGAGAGGAAAGGAGAAGTAGGATGATGTCAAGCTTGCAGGAGAGGAAAGGAGAAGTAGGATGATGTCAAGCTGGCAGGAGAAGAAAGGAGAAGTAGGATGATGTCAAGCTGGCAGGAGAGGAAAGGAGAAGTAGGATGATGTCAGGCTTGCAGGAGAGGAAAGGAGAAGTTGGATGATGTCAAGCTTCCAGAATAAGAAAGAAGAGCTTTATAAGGCGAGCTTGCAGAATAAGAAAGGAGAAGTTAGAGGACTCTCTCTGTGGAAGCTCTCTGGACTCTCATTTTTAAGGAGTTGGAGTAGAAATGTAATTGGGAATCTAGTGCTGACCAGGGCTTGTTAATTTTGTGGCATTAATTAAAGGTAAAATGGGTGATAATAACTGTAATTTCTAATATTAATATGTAGGTATTATTGATATTGTTCAGTAAATGCAGTATGTATATGCATGCTGTACTCCATGGGTTTTAAATACAGATTATGTTCTAGATGTTTATATAAAGTTTATATAATAGATGTTTTATACATCCCAACATATGATCCATTTACCCAGCAATATATTATTTAAAGTATTTAGTATTTGATTCATTTTTACACCAAAACTTGGGTCAGAATAATAGCCCAATATGCTGGGTCATTTCCCCAGTCCTTTAAGTATTGACCCCACACCGGGTTGTGAAAATTTCTATCCCGTATTTTTATGGGTCTGATATGCAGTAGTTCCTCTCTATTCAGGCACAAGACGTAAGCCCAATTGACCTTAAGGGTATGCATATGGGCTCATAACTCCTAGAGGATTTTTTTTTTTTACAAACAAGATAACTATTTTTCCTGACTCCTTGGGACAAAACAAATGAATTTGGACTATTAAGCTCCTCCTTCTTAGTTTCCACAAAAAGTTCCCATAAAATACAAAACCTACTTTTGCAAACTAGTCTTAGTGTTTACACCCCAAAATTCTAAACATAAATCTCAAAAATCCTCCAGACCCTGAACCTCAATAATTATCAAAACTATTTTATCTTTTGCAAATAATACAGCTGTCATATGCAAATAAACACCTCTGAAAAATACGTAATTCTTTTAAAAATCGTTTCATCCAAATAATTTGTGCCATTTGATTTAGTTCTCTAACCTAAATAACTTAGCATGCATTACGTTGTGTCCGACATCACACCCCTCGTTTGGCATTTTGACTTTTAAAGACTATAGGATATTATACAAAGATCAAAGTCAATCTGAACAAAACTCAGCGTACAACTTTGTTGAAGGCCTCTGATCATTAACCGTAACATATGGTGACCTTCTGACAAATTCTGACTCACTTTCACTGAGCTCCTGCATGCCATAAATGCCCTTATGTGTCCAAAGAGATAAACTATGAGAGCCAAACAAGTTTGTGAATCGTGTATCTGTGTACCAAAGTTTACCTGCATGTCCCCGAGGGGCCGCAGCCAAAACAGTGAGCTTACTTGCAAAGACAGTTTGGACTCTGTGAATCGCTTATTCCCTTTGGCTTTGTGTGTTTGCTTGCTGTGGGCTTCACTATATATATGTAAGAGGCACCTCCATCAGAGTTTCCACATTTCTGCATAAAACAGTCACTGAGATGTGAACTTGTACATTACTCAGAGTGATTTGATGTGGACTGCTGTATGGACTGTATGTATGGTTCACATTGGTGGTGGTGATAGGAACCAGACGTCTGAGAAGTTTTAATATCTACATTTAACTACATGTAATGTGTTTGAATTTGCCCAAACCATGGTTTTCGGAAGCAGATTTACATATAGTTCTCGAACCAGAACCCACTGTTTTGGTAACATCCTCACAGTGTTACTTTGAGAATGTGTGGCCATGCAAAGTGACTCTTGTTTTTTTTTTTTTTTTTGGGTTCTCAATATTTTTGATGGAGGTGTTACACGTTGGTTGTTCTTTATTGCACTCCCTGTGTGGGTGATTTTGTGTGGTCCCAGAGTTACAGTGTAACTGACCCTGATTAGACTGTGCTGTGCTACTGTTGCAGCAGTTCAATGTGACATTAGTGAACATCTGTGCATCTGGTAGGGTGCTATAGTGATCATCGCACTTCAACAGGGCTTCATTAAAAGGCTCGGAGGACATTAGGTGGCTTAGAATTGCGTTGAGTTACAGTGACACAGAGAAAGATTGGAGATGGGTGGACCATTCAGCACTGGGGACTTGTTAAGAAACCACTGGTTATGCTGCATACAGAATCATCATGAACCTTATTGCGGTGTGCAGCTAGCTGTGGCATGAAGCCACACAAATGTTAACATAGTCACAACATTACCAATGAAAAAGAATCAGAGAAGAGCTTCAGTTTAACAGTGGAAAAAGGCAGGAGGCGCTTGCAAACTATTCTAGATCTGTAAATGTGAGATTAATCTGTAAAATTTAAAGGTTTTCTTTATGAAAAGGAGAAATTGTATTTTTTTGTACCTTTATTTTAGGAATACAGAGTTCTGGAATTGTTAAATTTAATTGTTAAATAATTTTGGACATGTAATTTCATTGTAAGAAGTTTGTATAATAAGCAAAATAAGAACTGTACTAAGATTCTAAAAGCTCATAAACCTCACATATACAAGTCTAGTCTGTTCATCTAAAACTCAAAACAACTACTGTTAATTTGAAAGACCTTCTGTCCTGTTAAGGCTTCATTTGTTGCAGTGTCTGGATTATGTAGGCTGTAGATCCTCCACACCAACGAATCTGTGTGTGGAGACACCGTGGTCAGTGGCAAGAAGAGCGGTTTGTTGTTATGTGTCACACATGCAGAAGGCCTGGTGTCACTCCACCTCTGCTCCTGCTGTAGGGGACACACCAGACAACAAATGCTGACATATACTACAGCTATGATAAAGAAAAGCATACGTCTTACTGGTCATGAACGTCTTGGATGTAACACCAGCTACACATTACTAAGTACAGTGACTTTCCAATGAATGTGTTCTGAAAACATTCTGCTGAATGTACGTGTGTTTTGATTATTGCATGTTGAAAATGAATCGTGGACTGAATACAGATGCTTCGTCTTTTTTATTCTAAATTTGTACTTGTGGTGTCCTTTGCCCAGTGTTAAAGCCCAATCCTGTTACTGTCCACTAAAGAAATCCCTCATCCTCTTTAAATACTCCACTGCAAAGTTAGTATATTCTTTATCTGCTGCTCTCTGCAGGTCCTTCAGTTTCTGAGCCCACTCTGTTCCATCTTCTTCAACTCGAGGAATCAGGAAGTCATGGTGCTGGATGGTGAAGGCAGAGTCTGGTTTTAATGGATCTCAGATAGTTTTATGATTGACATACAAGCCTTCTTCACCAGGCTCCTCCTCCTTTCTTTATTCACAACCAAGTGTGTAAAGTAAATGAAAATATTTTTTTTCGCTTTCTGAACCTTAGCCATTTCACTCAGACTCTCAACACAGGCCTCAAGCTGCATGTGCTCCTCTAGAACCCTTAAAGTCAGAGGTGCACATGTTCTCTGTCGGCATGTCAGGAATTTAAAAAAATCCTCCAGACTACGTTCTCCCATTTCCTAAGGTGATCTGGAAACCTGCTCGTATTTTGTTGTGTGTTGTTCAGACTGACGGTTGTTGAAGATGAAATGAACAGATTCATCCTCGGCATTGTGACAGCAGGGGATCTTTTCTTTCTTGATAAACACTTAGATGGTGGTCCTCCATCTAAGTGTGTAAAAAACAGCACTATAATGTCCTCTATGTCTTTACCGAATAGGGACAGAACTCCTTCAAAGATGTAGCACTGAACCTCTGAGATTCTGTTCTGAGAAGCTTTCTGTACAAGACACATAGCGTCCTCAAACTTCACCCCCAGTAAGTAGTTGACCATGGTGTTGATCAGAGTGGTCTTGGCTGTTCCAGTTTCTCCCACCATCAGTATAGTTTTGTTTTGTAGTTTATCATAGTTCTGTCCGAATGTCCACTTTCTGATCTTGCCTTCTTTGTTTAGATTACTTCTTGTTATATAAAGACGGTGCCCTGCTGCTGGGCCTGGACTGAATATGCGACTTTTCTTAATTAAATGATTTAGAGATGAAGAAGCACCACTGAACCTGCAAAAAGATTAAAAACTTAAATAAAGTAGTACTAAAGTTTACCAGAAAAGTAGTAATGATACAACTCGGCCACCAATTTTTTACGCTACTGAGCTTCAGCAATAAATGATAAAAAAATAAAAATAAAAAAAGCCGGTCATCACTTTGCATATTACACCAGCTTTGATCAGCAGGGGTTTAAAGATTTACAGCACTAGACGGAGACACAGCTCTAACCTGTAATATGCTATTTCAGCACCAGAGGGAGATGCAGCTCTAGCCTGCAGTTTGTCATTTCAGCACTAGAGGGAGACACAGCTCTAACCTTTAATATGCAATTTCAGCACCAGAGGGAGACACAGCTCTAAGCTGCAATTTCCTATTTCAGCACTAGAAGGAGATGCAGCTCTAACCTGCAGTTTGTCATTTCAGCACTAGAGGGAGACACAGCTCTAACCTGCAGTTTGTTATTTCAGCACCAGAGGGAGACGCAGCTCTAACCTGCAGTTTGCTATTTCAGCACTAGAGGGAGACACAGCTCTAAGCTGCAGTTTGCTATTTCAGCACTAGAGGGAGATGCAGCTCTAACCTGCAGTTTGTTATTTCAGCACTAGAGGGAGACACAGCTCTAAGCTGCAATTTGCTATTTCAGCAGTAGAGGGAGACACAGCTTTAACCTGCAGTTTGTTATTTCAGCACTAGAGGGAGATGCAGCTCTAACCTGCAGTTTGTTATTTCAGCACTAGAGGGAGACACAGCTCTAAGCTGCAATTTGCTATTTCAGCACCAGAGGGAGACGCAGCTCTAAGCTACAGTTTGTCATTTCAGCACTAGAGGGAGACACAGCTCTAACCTGCAGCTTGTCATTTCAGCACCAGAGGGAGACACAGCTCTAAGCTGCAATTTCCTATTTCAGCACTAGAGGGAGACACAGCTCTAACCTTTAATATGCTATTTCAGCACCAGAGGGAGATGCAGCTCCAACCTGCAGTTTGTTATTTCAGCACTAGAGGGAGACGAAGCTCTAAGCTGCAGTTTGTTGTTTCAGCACTAGAGGGAGACACAGCTCTAAGCTGCAATTTGCTATTTCAGCACCAGAGGGAGATGCAGCTCTAACACGCAGTTTGTTGTTTCAGCACCAGAGGGAGACACAGCTCCAAACTGCAATTTGCTATTTCAGCACTAGAGGAAGACACAGCTCTAAGCTGCAATTTGCTATTTCAGCACTAGAGGGAGACACAGCTCTAACCTGCAGTTTGTTATTTCAGCACTAGAGGGAGACACAGCTCTAACCTGCAGTTTGCTATTTCAGCACTAGAGGGAGACACAGCTCTAAGCTGCAATTTGCTATTTCAGCACCAGAGGGAGATGCAGCTCTAACACGCAGTTTGTTGTTTCAGCACTAGAGGGAGACGCAGCTCTAACCTGTAATATGCTATTTCAGCACTAGTGGGAGACACAGCTCTAACCTGCAGTTTGTTATTTCAGCAATAGAGGGAGACACAGCTCTAACCTGTAATATGCTATTTCAGCACTAGAGGGAGACGAAGCTCTAACATGCAATTTGCTATTTCAGCACCAGAGGGAGACACAGCTCTAACCTGCAGTTTGCTATTTCAGCACTAGAGGGAGACGCAGCTCTAACCTGTAATATGCTATTTCAGCACTAGTGGGAGACACAGCTCTAACGCGCAGTTTGTTATTTCAGCACTAGAGGGAGACTCAGCTCTAAGCTGCAGTTTTATATTTCATCACTAGAGGGAAACACAAGTTTAAGCAGCAATTTGCTATTTCAGCACTAGAGGGAGATGCAGCTCTAATCTGTAATATTCTATTTTAGCACTAGAGGGAGACACAGCTGTAAGGTGCAATTTGCTATTTCAGCACTAGAGGGAGACGGAGCTCTAACCTGTTTTATGCTATTTCAGCACTAGTGGGAGACGCAGCTCTAACCTGCAGTTTGTTATTTCAGCACTAGTGGGAGACGCAGCTCTAACCTGCAGTTTGTTATTTCAGCACTAGAGGGAGACGCAGCTCTAACATGCAGTTTGTCATGTCAGCACCAGAGGGAGACGCAGCTCTAACCTGCAGTTTGCTATTTCAGCACTAGAGGGAGACACAGCTCTAACCTGCAGTTTGCTATTTCAGCACTAGAGGGAGACGCAGCTCTAACCTGCAGTTTGCTATTTCAGCACTAGAGGGAGACGCAGCTCTAACCTGCAGTTTGCTATTTCAGCACTAGAGGGAGACGCAGCTCTAACCTGCAGTTTGTTTTTTCAGCACTAGAGGGAGACGCAGCTCTAACCTGCAGTTTGCTATTTCAGCACTAGAGGGAGACGCAGCTCTAACCTGCAGTTTGTTATTTCAGCACTAGAGGGAGACGCAGCTCTAACCTGTAATATGCTATTTCAGCACTAGAGGGAGACGAAGCTCTAACATGCAATTTGCTATTTCAGCACTAGAGGGAGACGCAGCTCTAACCTGTAATATGCTATTTCAGCACTAGTGGGAGACACAGCTCTAACCTGCAGTTTGCTATTTCAGCACTAGAGGGAGACGCAGCTCTAACCTGTAATATGCTATTTCAGCACTAGTGGGAGACACAGCTCTAACCTGCAGTTTACTATACCAACGGCTGCTATGACGTTTGGCAAGTGGTTGCTATAGTGTCAGTGTGGTATCCTAAGTGGTTGCTATGTGTTTTCTGTTTTTTCTAGGTGGATGCTAAGGTGTACTAAGTGGTTGGGTAATGGGCCCCCCCAGTGGTTTGCTATGTTTCCCATGTGATTGTATTAGTATTCAAGGTGGTTGTATCTCTGTGTTTCCTGAGTGGGTGTTAATGTTGTTGCTAGGCGGTTGCCATTCCATTGACATTTCAGGTGGTTTCTATGGTTTTGCTTGGTGGTTGCAATGATATTCCTGAAGGTTGCTATGGTGTTGCTGGGTGGTTGGCATGTTGTCCCGGTTGGTTGCTATGGTGTTGCTAGGCAGTTACTAAGATGTCTCACGTGATTGCTAGGGTTTTGCTAAGCAGCTGCTATGGTGTCTCATTTTGTTGCTAAGGTGTTTTGGTAGGTGGTCGTTATGATGTAAGTGTTGCTGACTGATGGTTGGAAGCGCCGCTATCGCACCACCATTGAGCTGAGCCTGTGTGTGAGAGTAGCGAAAGAGACATCCAAGTTCCAACATCATTTCTATTGAACTGATTAACATTACGTCTCTCTTAAAACTGAACTCAGCCAGTCAAGAATAATTTTTCTTCATTGAAGTTTATATAAGGAGATTTTTAACTATTTTAATAATCCATTAATCATGCAATGTTCAGACAATATTAAGACTGTTACAAGGTCACTGTATGAGATATAATATGAAAAAATCCACAGGTGAACAGCTTCTCTGTGTCTACTTAGCTGAGAATCTTACTTGGACACTAAACACCTCACACATTGTCATCACTGTGCAAGGCCCTGCAGAGCGTGCTAAATACTGAACAGCACATCACCGCAGCTGCACTCCCACCCATACGGGACATTTGCGACAGGAGATGTCTGAGGAAAGCAGTCAGCATATCCTCAGACCCCCCACACCGAGCCATCCCCTGTTCCAACCACTGCCATCCGGAAAGAGGTACCAGAACTTACAAGCCTGAACCACCAGCATCAGGAACAGGTTTTACCCTAGAGCTGTCCATCTGGGCACACCAGCAACACCTACCAGAACCTGGCTACACCACTATAGACTGTTACTGATCTAGCATGATCACCCCAGCCCACTCTGGACTCCACTAGCTCACAGGACTGTATGCACTGCACTTTAGCTAAGCTCTTTGACCCCTACTTTACAGTTAGCACACCGGGGCTAAATCCGTAGCGCTGTCCTTCCTGGCTATTCCTGTCTTCAGGAAAGGAAACTCCTGCAAAGCCTTCAAAAGTCTTCAATTACAAGAAAGCAGAGACATGCCTTTAAAGATCTTTCTGAAAAGGCCAGGGTTAATCCAGAGAATCCAGGTGAATGTACGTATTGGTAACTTCATTTATAACAATCTTTAATAAGAATACGTTCATGCTTTAGCCATCTCATCATTACAGTTAGTGATTGGAATAATTTTACGTTCTAGGGAGAGCTGTCCTGTATAATTTGATGGGGAAATATGGGCATAAACAATGTTATTCTTTATAGCATCATTTTAAACAGCTTGTTCTGGTCTTTATTATAACTTGGATATAGAGGCCATAAGATGATTTTATATAGTTGCGGTCAGAAGTTAAAAATCATGCATGTGCACGTTATGGCAATATTGGACTTCCAGTGATTTCTGTAGGGGGTGGTGAAATATTAAACCAGAAATCTGCCAGAAGCTTGTTGATGGCTATCATCATCATCTTGCTAAAGGACATGTAATAGTGCAGTGGTGCTGGCACTAACAGTACAACTCGTGGAGGGCTTCGCTGCTCATCACTGCATATTGGACAATCCATTCCAGAGAGGTATAATGATCTCCTGATGAACGCAGGTCTTTATCAGCCTATATCACAGAAAGCTCTCAAGCTGACAAAAATTCCAAAGACTCTGAGTTATTTGATGTTTGGTGGGTACTAAATGAAAAGGGACACATCCTCACGCATTGATCTGTTCATCCCATCTAGAAATCTTCTAGATAGAAGTAAAGAATGTTGTTTAGGTATCAGGTCTTTATCTGACCACTCACCCATTAGTGTAACCGTTTACCCACCTTACAGAGACCCCTCCAGTAGATACGGGTATTGTGACAAGTTTGTTCAATACCTTACTGAACAATGGAATCTCTTTATGTCTATAAATAACCCCCTGAAATTAGTCCATCTGTATTGTGGGAGTCAGCAAAAACCTATCTTAGGGGTGCGATCATATCATATACCTCTGGCCAAAATAAGGAAGCTATTAAAAAGCAACAAGAAAAGATCTTCAAATTGGAAAGGGGAAGTTTAAGTGGTCCCCTTCTAAATTTCTTATTCGAGAACTAAGTGCTAATCGGTCAGCATTAGACCAGCCCCTGACTAGCAAAGCTGAGTCTTCTACAATTTTTGCTAGACGTAGGCTGTTTGAATCCGGAAACAAACCAGGTCGTCTCCTCGCCCGTCTGGCTCGAGGTAGAATGGAGATTAATACAATATCGTCTGTCAAAGACAAAATAGGGGTCAACCACCATAGGAATAAACATATGAACGAGATGATGGAGGAATGTTACCAGGTTTTGAGTGAACATGTGCAGGGTGGAGCAAAAGACCGGTCAGGTCCTGATATCAGTACAGTGCTCAGTAAGTGTACTCCCATCACATCATGTGATCAGAGTAGACCAAGAACCCAGAACAGGCCAGAAGAACATCACCAGTATTTATGTTCTTACTGCTCTAAAGTTACTACTGAAGACGCTGAAAGGTTCTAGATTAAATCTAATTATTTTATTACATGTTAATAATTAGTTTATTAATGTGTAATAAGCAACAGAAAACAAATATTTTTGTTTTTTTTTTTATTTGGTGTTAATGACAATGTCTGACAATGTCCTCTCTACTCTTTCAGAAGCACCGACAGGAGAACCATCCTTTGGACCTCCTTTTACCCTTTACAGGCTCTTTAGGAGGCACGCAGTCTGTGGGCTTTGGAGCAGATCTCGTTCCGCATTCACCATCACCATAGCTGAACTTCTGAGGATCAGGCTGTAAAGAAAAGCCTTCAGGTTAATAAACATGAACAGCTCTTTATTAAACAGCCCATATCCCATATGTAAATAGGCTCTATCCTGATTGGCTGCCCTGTGCTGTGCATTGCTCCTACAGTAGTTCAGACTGCAGCCCTCCTTATAACATTAATGTGAATGGGTGGAGCTAAACTGCTGTAGATAGATTAAAGGAAGCGGAGGTTAGGAAAAGAGAAAGGGAATGGTATCGGATACCTCTTTGGTGGAAAGGTCAGATGGAAAGTGCTGCTGCTGCTGCACAACTGTACTGCACACATGCTGCTGGACAGTTTGATGTGTCAGAGGTGGATTCTGGGATGTCACAGTGGACATCAGGTCGTATTCAGGCTGTCCAGTCTCACATTCCAGATGGTTACTGCAGACAGCGAGCTCTTCTTCTTCTCGTTCTTCTGCTTCCTCTTCAGGTTCTTCTACCTACAAGCAGGTGAGAGTTTCAGGGCTTAATTATGAAGGTCTGAGCTTGTGTGTGTTTATAGAGAGTTAATTACACTGTTATTAATGAATGATGTGTAATAAAGGAGCTCAGCTTGGTACTCGGCTCAGATAGTAGGCCTGCAGTTCCTGAGATCTCAGGAATCAATACCCTCGCATGTTTTTGTGCATTAGTGTAATGAGGTCCTTACCGTGACCTTAAACTCTGTGACTGGCTCCACAGAGGAGTCTGTCTGAGGTGGAAGCAGGTGGAGATGTTCTCCAGCTGTTTCATCAATGACTGTAAAGAAAGAGGCGGTGTTTGAGATTTTTGAGATTTCAGCTGTCTGTAAAGGACATGAAGTTATGAATTCATTAGAGCATCATTAATGTCTAGAGTGAACACTGTACCCTGGACCTCACACTGCAGCAGTGGAGCAGTGTGGGGAGTGGATCTCCCAGCCTCCATCAGGCCACATTCAAGCTTATGGAGCTGAGAGACCACTGTGTCCTGCTCTTCTGCCTCCGTAGAAGCCTTTACAACAACTGCTGCCTCCTACAGAGATGAAGAGAGTCAGTCGAACACCATTCCACAACATCCACACATACCCAGCATCTGTCCAGGTTTAGATCTCCTCTACAACCCCACTCTCTCCACACATCCCCACAGTGTACTCACCTTGCTTTGCTTCAGCTGCCGAAGGTCTATCAGCCACTCAGGTTCTGTTCTCCTGTCCCTGATCACCCTCTCAGACAGCTGCAGTGAAACACAATCATATGAATCAGCGCTGAAGAAACACCCTGCATCTCAAACCTGAGGGTCTTCATCTCAAACCTGAGGGTCTTCATAAGTGTGGATCAGTGTCCTCACCTCAATAAGGCGGCTCAGTAGAGTCGTGGTGATGCTGCTGCTGCTGCTGGGGAAGGAGGAGACCGCTCTAGTGATGGACTCGCAGTACTTGGTGGCTTCATCGAATCTTCCAGCGTCTGCTAGGTGGCCAGCACGAATCAACTTGAAGACCTAGATACACAAACAGTGGTCAGTTCTCAATCAGCACAACCTCGACACCAGCTGCAGCACTGTATGGAGAAGACTGAGACACTAAGAGCTAACCTGGAAGTCCGGCTGTCCGAACCCCGAGAACAGAGACAGCACGTATTCATACACCTCTGTTCTCTCCAGAGCTTCACTGGTGGCAAACTCACTGAAAGGATGCCTGGTGGAGAGATCAGAATGTGTCAGTAGCAGGTCAGAGAAACACACACCGACACATACAGACTCACTCACTAACACACACACACACACACACACTACCTGTCATCAGATCCAACCAGAACCAAGCTGGTAGGTCCTCTGAATGAGCTCAGCTGGACCAGTGCCACCGTGTAGCAGATATGGGCTGGGTTGATCAGTCCTGCAGAGGCTGGAGAGGAAGAGCAGACGAGCATGTGAGTATCAGACTCCATAGACTCAAAGATCACATGATATCAGAACTTCTCAATGGGAGTGAGACTCATACCAAGAGTGTCTCCCATTGTAATGACCGCTGTCCTCTGCTGATCATCTGAGTCCCTGGAGCTGGACAAGAGGCTAACCAGGCGACGGTGCCAGTCATCCTGCTTCCTGAGGGACTTGCAGGTCCTGAGCAGCAGGTCTGTGATGTCTGTCCACTTCACTGTCTGTAAAAGAAGTTTCTTCAGCTGTTAGAGTTGTTCATACGCCCACAGGAAGTCTGTACTGACCACTTCAACACGGTCAATCATCAGTCCAGACTGTATCACCGTGTGTACACACACTGAGACTAAACTGGCTCCCCTGTAGCGTTAACTGTCTGGCAGTCCAGCATATCTCATATATTCCGATCTGGTTTCACTGGAATTATGGGATACTGAGCTGGTAATGCAGCTGACAGCCCACTGCAGGTGTACCCCTCTGAGAACAGAGACCAGATACACTTACATTCTCCCGAGTGCAAAACAGTTCCATCATCTTCCAGAACACGTGTCCTGCCTGGTGCGTTTCACTCTTCGGTCACCTGTGCAGCTGCACTCCACAGCTTGCCACTGGATGGAATACGCAACCAGCTCAATATCTTGTCCAAGTCATTCCTGAAACAATATCGGTGGGTAGTGAGCTGTTCCGTTGTTTTGTGTACCTGTAA
>JAMWET010003436.1:0-23097 GCA_024036415.1 Prochilodus magdalenae | reverse complement strand
CAGCCTCATCTCTGTAACCACACACCACGAGAGCTCGATTAACAAAACTATACTAATTAATAAAACACCAAATATAGAAAATACAAAACCTCAATTTCAGAACACTGGGAAAAGCAATGTTGAAGACACAGTGAAAAAACAAAACATTTCTTTAATTTTATTTTTCTATTTGAAACCTGCAGCTGTCCATGACACACACACACACACACACACACACACACACTCCCACACTCACACACTCACACACTCACACACGTTCAAAATAATCTCCTATACATTTTACATCCCAACACTTTAAATCTGAAGCTGTTCTCACTTTCTAGGAGCATGCTGATGAAGGGCTGATGAGAACATGAAGAATCTTGTTTATACTGTTTTTATTTTCTGGATTTTTGGATCGTTGAGATTTTGTATAACACACACAGTGTTGTTTAGATGGACACATGATTATGGACTGTGTGGTGTGCTTTACACCGAGTGAATCCTCCACACGTTCTTAGCAGGTCCACAAAAAAGCCTCGCCGATAAAACCATCTACGTTCAGGATCAGGTTGGGGGACTTCTGTACCAGAAGATAAGATAAAAACGGGGACAAACTATATAATATAACTTTCAACACCGAGGCAATACAGCAGACATCATACAAACACATTTACATGGCTATATTCTGGACAACACTAAAGTAAAATACAGCCGTATAAATGAAAACTGGAATTAGGGTAAGGTTTTGTGAAATATCTGGCATGGTGTATATATAAGATATATATAATATATATAATATATATATAATATATATATATATATATATATATATGATTATATATATATATATATATATATATATATATATAAGAACTGAATTAACCTGAACTGGAATTATATATGGTAAATATTTGTTCTGACTGAGCTGTGTTGAACTAGCATGACATTTAATGTAACAATTTAGGGGCGTAGGCAAACACTGAAGATATGGAATACCACAATCTAATGTCTTATGATCCAGTATCAATTCTCATTAACACAGTTTTAAACATTCCAACTCCGACACTCCACTTCAACATAAACCAGTAGTGTAGTGCAGCCCTGCTAACATTAGCATATCTATGCTACCTATAGTCCGTTTTTCCTACTATGACCGATTTCCTAAAATTCTTTTTTAGAAAAGCACAGTATATCACCTTGTTTACAGTAACTCCACATACCGAATCATAACCCCTGTATCATGATACATAAAGAACTGGCAGGTTCTTGCTAATACACTGTCCTAACTATAGTGTCCTAGTGTAATTAGCATGGCATATTTAGAATCTCAATTGAATAAAAATCATAATATAATTAATATATTACAATAAATCAATATGATATATTGTTTTTGAAAAATAAACAGCTTTGTAAACATTATAGTTTAAATAAGTTCAAACTGTTATATATATATATATATATATATAATTTCATAAAGCCATACATCTAGGCTTAATTTTAAAATTGTATCCTAAAACTCAAAATTAATTTCATATTAAACTGACATTCTTAATAATAATGCCCTGAAAATTGAAAAATTGTGATGAAATCTCAAGACTCATTAATAAAATACTCAGAAGAAAATGACCGTAAACATCATTACAATATGTTATTTAGCATTTTATTTCTAAAATATCACATAAAATACACTGAAATACCTTCTGATGTCCAGATTACAGTATTTCTAGCGACACTGTTCAGCATACTGTTGAATTAAAAAGCAATCTAATATAAAAACAGTCTCTGAGCAGTAGCATACAAGGTACCCATACACACAAACGCACCTTTGAGGTGGTGATTTTCTCCACTTCGAGAGCGTAATCCAGCAGGTGTGTTGCAGGGAAGTGCTGCTTCACAAAGTCCTTCAGGATCTGCACCCTCTTATCAGGATTATTGATCTGAAAACCGACAGGAAAATAAAAACATCAACAAGAACGCAAACTGAGTATACATATCAGCGTCAGTGAGCTCCCATTAAAGACTGATGCTTGTTTGTGTGTCTCTGGTCCTGCAGGGCAGACGTAAAAAAACTCAAACCATTTACAAAAATGAATGATGCTGGTTCCACAATGTCTATATTTTTCAGTAGTAGTAGTTACATACGCACGTCACAGCACAGAAATTAATGAACAGGAACGTAGAGATTTCTGACACACTTATTCTGCAGGAGATTGTCGGAATAGCTGCGACAAAAAGTACGTGGTTCAAAAAGCATTTCTCAATCGGTCGAGAATATACAGCTCAAAAAAAAAAAAAAAAAAAAAACAAAAAAACGACACCACCTTGATCAAAATGATCAGTTCCTCTAGTGGTACAGGTATCTGTGGGTTGGTGTTCGGGACCAAAATTCCTCAGTTTTTCTGTTTTGATTCTCTACACTACTGGAAACCATGTTTCCCGAACTTCCAGATCAGATGATTGTATTAGATCTGTTTATCGAGAAAATCACTAATGACCTCCAGAAGCCTGTTTTTAGAACCATGCTCGCTGTACGCATTCTCACCCCAACCAGTGACACTGGAATGAGGTTGCGCTCATCACGGTCAGGTAGAGAGTGGTTTTGCCCCTCTGCCAGTCTGTAGCTGTGTTGTCCCGTATGCTGTGCTGCTTGTACCGTGTTCTTATGAACCGCTGTGGTTGAATGTTTGAGGATTAAAAGGAACTGAGGCTCGCTGTACACGGATCTGCCAGCTAAAAGCTAGAGCCGAGCCCTTCGTTTCCTCAGTAGTAAGAACATCTTTCTCCTCAGCTCTTTTGGCATGGCAGTGAAGGAATTCTCTTCAGAACAACCACTGTAATATGTGGTGAATTGCTGCATTAGGAAATGAGCTTACTGTTTATATTGATGTGTTTTTTATTTGATGTGTTTGTATTCTGACATTATTATCATCATTAAGTATTATATTATTAATATTTACACACAAAATAGTCGCTCTTTTCGTGTTTAGAGGGGTCGACGGAGCCTCATCTCTTGTATTTACCCGTCATCATCTTTTAAAGAGACATGCTTAATTTGTGTTCTTTCTGCACACTGACCACTGAGCAAGACATAACCATATTTAAACTGATTTTGATTTTTGTTCTGGATACGAGTTCATGTTCATGTCATAGTTCATGTCTGTGAGACTAGATCCACTCTGGCTTCATCTTTACTGCGCCAGTGAAAAATGTGACTGCATTTATGAGGGAGTTAGTGTGCACATCAACTCACTGATTTCACTCTGTGTCGATGCCCATGATGAGTTTTTCCCATCCTTCTTCATCTTGTTGACGAACTCCATGGGCAGCATGCCGCTGTCGAAGGCCTTTACTGAACTGCTTAGCAGGCGGCATCCAAAGCTCCCTACAAATCGGTCTCCCCTGCAAAACACACCCCCAAACACGTCCAGACTTTAGCACTGAAGACAGATGTACCAAGTCCTTAATAAAGCTTTTCTAACATGAAATAAGCTAAACACTATTCTAATATCTGCAGGCACTCGCCTTTATTTTCAGGGGAAGGTCACTGGATTGAGGTTTAGGTAATGTTGTCTCTCACACGCAATTTCCTGAGGTGCTGAAGTGTATTGCTTACAAAGCCTGTTTGAGAGAGTTGTATTTGAAGGAAGACAGTAAAACATGTAACTGGGCTTCAGCCTGTGCTACTAAGACATCATCAGCTCTGACAGTCTTTCTTCAGCCTTTACTGCGCTGTAACACTCACAGCAAAGAGAAACACTGTTATATAGCTTATACAATGGTTCAGGCGCCTTACGATGGTGAGCAGGCCAGAGGTGAGGCTGGAGATGAGGTCTTTTCCTGCACGTGCACCACACAATGGTGTTGTGAGCTCCTGAACCGCAGGGCCGTGATCCGCCGTCACCATCAGGACACATCTCAATGAACTGACCACGCATAGCGAGGTGTAACACCTGAGAGAGAAAAAACAGCATAGGACACTTCACAAACAAATCAGTTTATCTAGAATTAGAAAACACGTATGACGGACTAACAAGAAATCAAACCACTTTAGTAACCATACGAGGTACCATGAGTACACAGCCTGACAGGAAGAGATGATACAATCAGCTACCTAAAAAACTGCTAGGTAGCAAGGTGGAAATTGTAAATCCAGTCGTACAGCATAAGCACATTTTTTTCAAAAACTTCCTTCTTCCTCAAAAGCATCTGATCCACTACATGTTTCGCCGGTTTTCAGTTTCTTTCTCTCCTGAGCTGTGAGATCAGTGTGTAGCTAACAGGTAAATGAAAAGTGAAAACCCCTCACCTGCGCTTGCCTCGAACCGTGAAGTAATCTCATATAGACCTGCTGGTGTGTGCAGTGGATAATACTGTATCCTTATTTATTTATTTATTTATTATAATAGAGAGAAATACATCAAAGGGTTTCAGGAAGGTTGTGCACATTTAACAGCAGGGAAATGAATAAACAAATTTAGCCCAGCTTGCACCATTTGGAACGCTAAAACTCCGGTCAGACAATAAAGAAGCAGCACAAGGCCTGAACAGAGAGCAAGATCTTCACATGGCATTCAGCCAAGATGAAGATATTCCCTTTATTGTCCATTTAATACTATATCAAAATAATTCGACTTGAGATCTGATTACCCCTTCAACATGTGCACTGTGGATTCTAATTGTACTGTCATTTCAGTCTGAATGTTTTACTATCACATGTATTACCATAACTTTTCATTTTGATTTTATAATAGTTGCTTTATTCTATAAGATCTATAATATAATGAAGTTATTTTTACAGCTTCCTTTCTTCATGGTTTGAAAATGATCAGTAGAGTCATATCAGAATTGTTTTCATAGGGGCTCACGGGATACAGAGACAGACACACAGAGACAGAGACAGACACACACAGAGACAGAGACAGACACACACACACACACACACACACACACACACACACACACACACAGACAGACACAGACACACACACACACACACAGAGACAGACACAGACACACACACACACACACAGAGACAGACACAGACACACACACACACACACACAGAGAGACAGACACACACAGAGAGACAGACACACAGACAGACAGACACACACAGAGAGACACAGACAGACACACACACACACACACAGAGACAGACACACACAGAGACACACACACACAGAGACAGACAGACACACACACACACAGAGACAGACAGACACACACACACACAGAGACAGACAGACACACACACACACACAGAGACAGACAGACACACACACACACACACAGAGACAGACAGACACACACACACACACAGAGACAGACAGACACACACACACACAGAGACAGACAGACACACACACACACAGAGACAGACAGACACACACACACAGAGACAGACAGACACACACACACAGAGACAGACAGACACACACACACACAGAGACAGACAGACACACACAGAGACAGACAGACACACACACACACACACAGACACACACACACAGAGACAGACAGACACACAGAGACAGACAGACAGACAGACACACAGAGACAGACAGACAGACAGACACACAGAGACAGACAGACAGACACACAGAGACAGACAGACAGACACACAGAGACAGACAGACACACACACACACAGACACACACACACACAGACACACACACACACAGACACACACACACAGACACACAGAGAGACACAGAGACACACGCCTGGCTAGCTGGGAGCTGTGCCAGAGACTAAACCATGGCTAAAGGCTGTGATTATGCCAAAACACTGGCAGTTCCTTCCATATGTCTCTGTAATGCTCACTCGCTCGATAACAACCTGGACCACCATTAGGCTGTTATGTAATTACATAGCAGGAAATGATTACTGAACAAAGCCTGACTCAGCCACTCAGGTGGGGGCTCCCGTTAGCGTGTTTTATACTGTATGTACCATTCATTCACCTTTTTGTGACATACAGGCGAAACTAAGGAAGGGTCGGAAAAATTCCAACCAGTATACATCACCCACAACGATGCCCTCCCACAAAACTCTGGCTTTACTAATTTTCGCCTGAGCATTTTTACTGCTGTCTGTCAACTAGTTTAGGTGTATCTGTTTCCCTAGCGCTGATATCAAAACTGCATTTAAGTGTCAGAACCTGTGCTGATACAGCGTCACAGCAACCCCACATCTTATACATCCACATCACTGGACTACACTGTTTATTGTATTTATAAATAAGGCAGCAATCAGACCTCCTCTGGAACCAGAGCAGCCCAAGCACTCCTCCCAAGCCCATCTCCTCCTTAAAGACCTCAGTGATGGGCATGCCAGCGTAGATGAGCTCCTGACCCCGCTCATCACAGATACTCGTCATGAAGGACGCTGGTTTACGGATCAGACCCAGCTCCTAAACACAGAGAGAAAGAAGCGTGTCAGTGAATCTACAACTTAAAGTCTTATTGAATTGCTCTTTATATTATTTTGCATTATATTCTATATATTGTTGTGTGTATATAGGTGATTATTTAGTGCTGCTCATTACTGATGTGATGTTCAAAAAGCAGTCTGTATTTTAAACAAGGGGTTCTTTCTGCGAAGTGGCAAAACCAAATCAAATTCATATACCAACAATTAGCCCATGCACAATAATAAGCTCTTTACAGGGCTAAGTAGGTTGGCTATGCAGCCTAGTTAAATGTGCCTAGTAAAAACATGTGTAGGAAGTGCAGAGTAAACAGGTAGTGACACTGCTGACTGACCAACTCGCTGATCAGTCCAATACAGAAAACATTTTTCAAAATAGCCTATGGTTATAAGGTCCGATCGTCAACAGTATATCAAAAAAATTACTTTAGAAAATGACGTGAATGTACGACATTCTGATCTCTAATCGTCAATATCTTAAAACTGCACTCAAATTAGAAAGAGACAGAGACAGAGAGAGAGAGAGAGAGACAGAGAGAGACAGAGAGAGAGAGAGAGAGAGAGAGAGAGAGACAGAAACAGAGAGAGAGAGACAGAAAGAGAGAGAGAGAGAGACAGAAAGAGAGAGAGAGAGAGAGACAGAAAGAGAGAGAGAGACAGAAAGAGAGAGAGAGACAGAAAGAGAGAGAGAGACAGAGAGAGAGAGAGAGAGAGAGAGAGAGAGAGAGAGAGAGAGAGAGAGAGAGAGAGACACAGACAGACAGAGAGAGACAGACAGACAGAGAGAGACAGACAGAGAGAGAGACAGAGACAGAGACAGAGAGACAGAGAGAGAGAGACGCGTCTAAAGAGTAATGTATAATGCATTAATTGTATTCTCTCAGGTCCTGTAAGCAGTATGATGAGAGATGTTACCCTGGCCCAGGAGTAGTCCATTGGCACTGTTGGAGGAGGAACCTCCTGAGCTGGAATAATAACTCCTTTGGACACCAGGTCATCATACACGGACCTGTTCAGACACACAGAGCACATACAGATAAGCCTCAATGAAACCAAGAGACCACCAAAAAAAGGCCTCCCCCCAGATCCTTGTGTGTACACGGTAAACCTGACCGGTAACTGATCTGCATCCTAACGGTCACCCGGCAGAACCCATTTTCTACTCCTTATCACATAAACAAGCTGCACTCTGCACATACCTGCAGAACAGAGCGTTCCCCCCCAGACACAGAGTCTCTGCAATATGAATCTGCCTTTTAATTCTCAGAGAGGTTTGATTTGAAATTAAACCATGGAGTCTGGATAGTGCACAGTGGTGGTGAAGGGAACCAAACATGCAGCGCTCAGTGCCTCTGAAAGTCCCCTCATAGTAAGTTATTACCAGACAGGGTTCCATATAGCTGCCCGACACCTCCGACACTGTCTAACAACAGGTTCTGTCATTTTTCTTTTTCTATACAAACATGGCAGAGATGACCATGCAGGAAACTGTAAGCACCTGGTTCCCATCACTACCACTGTAAAGAACCACACTGCACGAATGAATATTTAATCCCTGTAAGTATATTATTCACTTAATGTTTTATTTTAAAAGGTTGAACTTTATAGAAGCCCCTGCCAACACTATTCCTTTATTAGAAAACCCTCTTCACCAGGTTCACACTAAACGTCAGTCATCAGTCTGTCAGACTCTGACCTGATAACGTCTCCCAGCTCGTCAAAGCTCTTGGGCACAAACACACCGGCTTCCCGCAGTGCCTGGTTTTTAGCCACAGCCGTCTCCGAAGCCTGATTAGCACAAGCGCCCGCATGACCGAACTGAACCTAAAGCACAACACACACACACATATATGGTCAATGCACACTAATCGAATCCGGGTCGTCTAAACATGTTGTGGTTTCATTAGCAGTGTTACTAATAAATACAACAGATCAAAAAAGTAAATCAGACCAGAAATAGAAAATTAATGTGACACACAAATGTGCAGAATAATATTTGTACATTTCTTTTCCTGTTCATTTGTTTTCTATACATATAAAGTTATTTATTCGTGTCTGTGCAAAAGTCTTAGACATCCAAGAAGATGATGTAAGTCTATTTATTTGGGTAGCCTGTGTGTTCTAGAAATAAATGCAGATGGAAGTAAATACAGTACATCTTGCTGCACTCCAGCCATTACGCGAATTAGTCCTATTCCACATGTAGCACCTGATTTAATTTAAGGAAGGGCTGCTTGGACAAAGTACGTATTGACTGGTAACTGTAAATACTGAACCTTCTTGAAGGGAGAGCTTTGGAAATGGTTAAGCAACCACTCACACAATCACAACAGATATCTATATGTATCTTTTCATTCTAATTGATTTTTTATACAAATAAATAAATTAAAAAAAGTTCACTCCCTTATGAACAGCTGTAAACACGATTTCCTCAGATGTTTGCATAGTAACGTATCTAACGTTTTTCTCTCTGTACTTATAACAAGCTACTGACAACCTGGTGTTAACTGGAAGACGGTCTGGAAGTGTTTTAGATAAATGGCAAGTATGTGTGTAGCATCTGAAGGGGCTGCCAGCGAACCTCAGAGGAGAACATGGTGGCACACGTGCCGATGCACCAGCACACCACAGGCTTTGTGATCCTGCCCTCTTTCACACCTTCACAGATCTTATACTCCTCGGTGCCTCCAATCTGCACACAGGACAGGAGAGAAAGTCAGGACTAAATGAGATCTGGCCACACGGGAGTTGTAGCTTGTCAAACTTCCTCTGAGCGAGGCTGTAACAATATTCATACAGTACTGAAAATATGGTTATATATATGGTCAGTTATGGGGGGTAGCAAGAGGCCTGACCTCTCCAAGCACCACGATCAGCTTCACTCCAGGAGTGTCCTGGTAGCGCAGAACATGGTCCATGAATGTAGAGCCTGGGTATCTGGAGAAAGAGGAAGAGAGACACTGTATTATACCTGGTTCTTATTTTCATTTTACCTTCCTGGTAACCAAAGAGACCAGAAGCGTGTTTGTGGGGGTTTGGGCGGTCTCTCAAAGAACATGGTAAAGAAACACTGAGAGGAACCAAGGATGGTCCATCCTCACATGGGCCACAGCGAAAAGAGTATATATGAGATGCATATAACGTTATTCGTGTGACTCCGGGTTTAGATTTGGACTAACTTGAACATTAGCTTTACAGCAGCTACTGAGTAATTCACAGTAGTACTGAACAATAAGCTGAAGATTAAGACTTGAATAATAATCCTATAGTCTAAAAAGGACAGCCCACATATTTAATCTAATATTTAACAATTGGATCATTATATATGTGGGCTTTAACGGATGACCACTTGATCAGAACTGTCTCAGATAATTATGATTACTTAAGCTGGTCACAGTTATTCTCCAGGGTGAGTTTCAATATCATATCACAGTATGCCAAATGGGAATTGGACACTTGATCAGTTTGGGTGGGACAAGATATTAGAAAACAGGGAGCGGCCACAAAGGCAACGTCTGTGCCTTACCAACACAACACAAGTTCTTAACCAGCCGCTCTATCAAACACTCACAAAGTGTGCTCTGTAAGCTTTCTGCTAACATCCTCACTGTCTCAGAGAAAGCACTTAAGCAGTGGTTGACTTTACCCAAGATTCTGTCCAACTGTAGAAACGTTTTACTGTGCACATTGTAGTGCAGTGTATTACTTCATGAAAGACAGCTAAGAAGCAAGATAGCCAGTTAACTGATTTATCGGCTGTAGATGCATAAAACGAATCGCAAAAATTTACATGACAATTAATCATCAGCTAAAATTACATGACTGTGACAGGCCTATTTATCACCTGTACCTTCAGCAGTCAATGGACAATCCTAACATCATCATGGATCTTGAAATGAAATGAAAAAAATGAACCCTTAAGTTAAAACAGATCTTGATTAATTTAAACAGAACTAGATCTATATTTAATATATTACATATATTTAATCTAAGATGAGTTTTTTTCCCTGTTTAAGAAGAAATCTAGCTTAATCTATTAATCTTAAAATGATCTGTATTATCTATATTACTGATGTTTTGTCAGTTTTTTGTTTTTTATTAAGGATGTCATGGATATCATTTTATGTATTTTCTAAATATTACACAGCCGGTTTATTTATTTGTGTCTTTTGTAAGCCATTGTGTTTATCTTGTGGAGTTAATAAAGAGGTTTATTAACACCTGTGGCTTTTGTCAAAACCTTTTCCTAGGCGCGCATTCACATTTCAAGAATTTCTGCACCTAATGAGGTTTTAAGAAGCTTAAGAGCAAAATCACATGCTAGTTTTGCCAATTTAAGATCATTAACATTGGATTCCATTTAGTTTAATACAGCCTCTATGCTGTATACAAATACAATCTGTACTGATATGAAGATATTTTAAAGCAGGAGAAACTTTTATAAAGTAGGATTTTCTTACGACATGGAAGTTTTGTTTTGGTTTTTTTATTGACACTCATTTCCCAGGGTTATATAACCGGATGATATTTCATCTAAAGCAGCTTGTAGGAGTCGAAGTTCTCTCTTACCGGTCACCTCCAATGGCCACTCCCTCATACACTCCATCTGTGGTGCGGGAGATGATGTTGTTGAGCTCGTTGGACATGCCTCCAGAACGAGACACGTACGCCACGCTGCCTGGCCTGTACAGCTTAGATGCCAGGATATTGTCCAGCATCCCTCCGGTGTTGCCGATCTTAAAGCAGCCTGGCTTTATACCACCAACCTGAAACAGAGTAAGACCTTCAGATACTAATCTGACTGAATGGAGAGTCATTTGGCTTCTACAGGAATCATCATCAACAGCTAATGGTCTGTGAAATTACCGTTGCAGGTCCGATGATGGTGACTCCCTTCTCATCCGCGGTCTTGATCAGTTTGCGGGTCAGTGCTTCAGGAATGCCCTCGGCGATGATGGCTATAGTGTGGATCTGACAGCAGAACATGAAAAGAATCAGAAATGCATCCCTATCCAAACCAGACATACCACCACCACCACTACCATTACTATTATTGTTTTTATTTAATTTTGTGCCAAACCAAAGCATGACCTGAAATTAGTTTAATGTTGCTAAACTAGTTGTCATAGCCAAATTTCTCCAGTGCATGCCTAGATGTAGGCTTTGGAATGATGGAATTATCTTTATGTAAACTGAATGTTGAAACAGCATCAAAAGTGTATCTGACTGCATTAGTTTTATTGTCCTCTCTTCCTTTAATCAGGCCTTTATTGGCTGGCCAGTTTTTCCAGCAAGGTTATTATTTTTATTTAAAGGCAGATCAGAATTTTTTTTTGATAGCCAACTCATTAACACATGGCATAAATAAATGTAATGCCTTTAATAGTTAATTTATATAGACACAGAACAGTTACTCTGTATCTCTATTTGTATTATATCCATTAGTGAAGCATTCTGTAGTATGCATTCTTCTAAAATTGTTCAATAAATAAATAAATAAATAATAAAATAAAAATAATAAAATAAAATAAAAAATACATTCTGAAGGAAATAACCGGATTACTCAAGTCTGGAAAAGGGTAGAAGCACTAGAGGCATTCAGGTTGCCCATAAAGAGAAAAAGGATATTAATAAAATCTTAATTAGAGAACAGAATTGACACGATTGACAACAGTGCACAATATACACTATACACTACATAATTTGGTTACCAACATTTTGATAGAAAATCAAAATCAAGGGCCCACCCCTGTCAAAAATCCACCACAAAGACAGACCACCACAAGCCTCACCTGTGGATACTGCATGGTTTCCATGGTGCTGTCAAAAGCAGAGCGAAGAGATGCAAAGCTGATCAGGACGTCCACTTCTGGGTGCTTCTTCATTGCGTCAGCCATGTTCTTATAGACTGGCAGCAAGATCTCCTTATGACCCCAGTAGAACTTCTGCTTGTGGTCCCCACTAACAGATAAACACAACCACACAAACGTCGTTACATCCACATATAAAACCGACTACAACTAACTGAATTCTATTAGCAGATGATGATGTCAGCTGTTTGGTTCTTCTCGTGGAGTTAATACAGGGTTTCAGTAGTTTCTCCACATTAGCCTACTTAGTCTACTCTTTGCAAGTCACAGGCTGTAATTACAAACCCATGGCCGTATTCTACATTCCAGGCCAATTTCAGAAAATAACAGGCCGTATTGTGGAATCTGAAGCTGAAACTCATTCACAACACCTTCAGACTCTACTTACGTGAAGGGGTAGACCATGGCTGCTACTGAGGGTTCTTCCCGAGAGCACACATAGTCAAAATCCAGCATTCCCTGCACTGCCCGAGTCTGCATACCCCACACTATAGACTTAGTGTGGTTACTGAACAGAGTGGTGGCTTTAGCTAAAGAGAGAGAGAGAGAGAGAGACAGAGAGAGGGAAAGAGAGAGAGTTATTTCCAGACCTTCATTTTGCAATAAAGAGAGCATGTTAGTTCCACCAGGCACGATCACCATCTCTTGTTCTGGTCTGCACATTTTGATGCTTGTCATATTGTAACCTCATCCAGCACTTGAGGGACTTAAGTAGTGTGGTTAAGTGGTTATGGCTGATTTATACTTCTGCATTTACATGTATCTGCATAGAGACGCAGAGACAGGGTTTATGGGCCAGCACAGCAACACATTCAAATCTACAGTGCAGTTCATCAGAAACACTGCTGGCAGGCCGGGAAGGGCTGATAGACAGATACGGAAGTATAGCTCAGACCTTAACAAGTCCAAATCAAGTGCACTAGATGAAGTCAGACACTAAATGTGCAGGACACAGGTTGGGAAACACCAGGTTAATACAAAGGGGTAACAATGTGAACAGGGAACATACATCAGCAGAATATGTGACTGTAGGGGAGAGCGTGCTCCTCCACACCCTGCATAAAACTACCACAGCACACTCCAATAATTACTATACTGTCTTACTATTTTACATAAGCAGGGCATACACCGAAGTGCACAACTAGACGCCCTCAGTAGCTCTGGCTAACGCAGCATCTATTTACTCACTCACAGGAAAGGCCAATAGAGGGAATGCTCTAGAGCAGCCCACAACACGCCACTAGGTTCTATGTGTGTGGTATGTAAATTCACAATCCTTGTAACACCATCAGCACCCAGACCTCACCAGAATGACTGAATCCCCCCATGCTTTGACAGACATGCCACAGAGACAGAGAGATCACACACATTCAGAGACACGCACGATGAGGAGAGAGACCAGAGAGACAAGCAACAGAGAGGGACATGCACAGAGACATGAGAGAAAAGAGAGAGACACGCACAAAGAAACGAGAGACCAGAGAGAACGCACAAAGGATGAGAGAGACAAGAAGACGACACGCCACACATGACGCGAGATGACGCACACAGAGAGAGACACGCACACAGAGAGAGACACGCACAGAGAGAGAGAGAGAGAGAGACACGCACAGAGAGAGAGAGACAGAGAGACACGCACAGAGAGAGAGAGAGAGAGACACGCACACAGAGAGAGAGAGAGAGACACGCACACAGAGAGAGAGAGAGAGAGACACGCACACAGAGAGAGAGAGAGAGAGACACGCACACAGAGAGAGAGAGAGAGAGACACGCACAGAGAGAGAGAGAGAGACACGCACACAGAGAGAGACACGCACAGAGACACCAGTGTTTTTGCATATTGGGCTACTGTTTCCAAGCTCGGTAGATCTACCATGAAAGGTGAAAGCAGCACTAAATGTTCAGCAGTCCGTTTGTATTTTTTGGAGGTTTTATTCTTTCAAATAATTTTTTCCTGTTTGGTTTCTTTCCCGGTATTTTGCTCAGCGGCTTTGCGTGGCATATCCTGTGTATGCTGCAACAAAAACACTCACAACATGCAGAGGGTTTAAGACTTGAAAAACAGCGACCAGTGTGTGAATGAAACTTTGTAAACAGAGACGTGCTCTGTAAACACCAGCAGAAAGTAACTACCTTCAAACATGACCCTACCAATCACAAGGAAGCCGATAACTGGCTTAGGTATGTGCCTATAGACAGCTTCAGGTGTTGTGTTAAATCTAACAGAGTGAAACCAATTTCGTGCTTCATGGGAAAAAAAAATAAAAAAAGGTGTTTTTAAAATCAGCTCCATGTCACTTAGAGACCCGTCTGGCGGGCGAGAGGGAAATCACGCAAAACCGTAAAGGAGGGACAGCAACAGTGAGCACTTCTGATCCCTCGTGGTTAACACACCACGGCAATCAATGCTTAACCTCCAATCAGGAACCCAGAAGGTGTCGTAACGGTAATAGTCCTAACAGTAGCCACACGCGGGACAAAAAGGTGTGCTTGCGGTACCCACAAAGTGAGGACTGAGCTGGCAAAGTGTTGATTCTAAACGTAATACCTAGGAGCACTCCACGCTGGACCTTAGAGCCACCAAGGGCCGATGACCACCGTGAAAACAATGAGCAGAAAGGTACGTCGATGAGAAATCAAGCAAATGTAGCTAAATGGGCCCTGAGACCGAGAACCAGGATCGCACGCCACGAGAGACCCAGACTAGACGACAGTACCAGAGACTCAGAGCGTGAGTGACCTGTAATGACATAAGACGAAGAACAGCAGACAGAAGATAGAGAGATGGACCGATGGACCAGAACGAGAAACAGTGAGAGAGAAACAGACCACATGGCAATCGTGCTACCCTCCACAACGCACCCCTTTGGTTTTGCTGATGCTCTGTAAAGTACTTCTGGGCTCTATCTGCTAGCACACCAGAACACAAATGCGAGTCCCTCAACAATAGATAGATACATAAACCCGAAACAAGAAAAAAAAAACCTACTCAAAATGAATATAGATACAAAAATGCTATTAAGCACATAAAACTAAATCGGAACATATATAATTGAAAAGCAATAACATATCCATACATACCTGCTTGATGTATGCCAGTTCTAAATAAACGTTAAGACACAAAAGAACCGGCACGGGAATGATGCTATCGGTATAATCGATACCTACCCAGACAGAAGCAGCGAAGGCGCGATACAAACCTGACTGTTAGCCAGGACGACCTCACAAAGCTGGATACCGGTCGAAAGCGCGGACCTACGAATGGAGAGTCTCGGACCCTTAAATCAGTTCATTAAGTTTGAAATAGCAACTACCCAATCCGCCAATTGAAAATACACGGACGTCGGCATATATTACAATCAGCACAGAAAAGTGAATGTGGTGCTACCACGTATTTGCGCGGCCCATACTCTGTTTCTATCACAGCTGGAGCGATCACATGCGACATAACAACACAAATAATTGCGATCTCTTGAGTCCCCTATACACCAATTAGTGAAAACAGAAAAAACTCTTTAGGACCCTAGTGTTTGTTCCAAACACTAATATCTTTGACAACAGCACCCCAACAACTTCCTATAGGGTTCACAGATCCAGGTTGTCGGCCAGACGGCTCCAGTACGTGGCGATTCAAGTCCAGGGAGAACGGGACCAAAGTACAAATGTCACTACAAATTACAAGAACTTATGTTGATAGCTACAGGGAAGGGGAAAGGGTGGTTCTTGTCGGCGATGTATGCTGTGGGACGCATCCCAGTGTGTCCTGAAAGAGGGACAACGGGAGTTTAAATGTAATAAACGCAGAGCCTGGTAAAACCACGGCAGTCTGAGCACACTGCATTCACCAGTTTGAGCCTCCGAGACCTGATGTGCTAGTATCCATCAGTCGCAAACAGAAGGCTGTCCCCGTGCACGAATTTTTATTATATAACCAGCCCATTAAATCCTTACATAAGGCATGAAGCCCTTGGTAGAGGAAGTTGGGCAGGAATGGTCTAAGTCTTCTACAAGTACTGATATAAGATATACTTGATGTCATTTAGTACCTTGTTCAAGGGTGAAAAGATGTGTCATTCACTGCGGCGAATCCTATCTACGGAAAACAACTCAGCCAGGAGGTGCGAAGGCATTAGTATGCACGTGCAGCAACAGAGCCAGACTTCAACCACGAGTGGTCTGTGAAGGTTTTTACAAATGGATGTTACTCAGTAGTGGCCTATGATTTAATACTATATGCAGACTGCGGCTCCTGCATGCCGCGCAAGTGTAGATGGCGCATGTGTCTTGATAGTCCGTCATCTGAGTGCTCCTATTACACACCTAGACTCTCAACGTCACTCAGCACACATTCTAGATGTCATGGGTCATACTAAACTGATCCATTAAGTGACCTATGTGCATCCATGGATTCATTTTTGACTACTACGAGTATCAGTTAAAGGCCAGAAGGTTCAGTTGAGTTAACCACAGAGAGGGAGACGATGAACATCAACACATCATTCCATGAGCAAAACTAAACGTGAGGTGTTCATTTTAAAACAGGGTTTCATTATATAGGCATCGGAGACTGACTTTAAACCGTAAGGTGAGCTAACGCTCCAAAGAGGCTTTCTAAAAAGAGGCAGCTAGTATTGGCTAGAGGGTTCCAAATAATATGTGAGCTGAAGTGACAGTTAAACAATAGCTCAGGGTTCTTGAGCACCGTTGTGAGGGAATGCTCCAGGTGGGAATTTCACAAAGCAAGATTTCTCTGTTAGCTGGACTTAGCTTTCCTCTTATTAAACAGGCTTGAGTTTAAGTAGCTACCTGAGAAACCCTGGTTTCTAAAGTGCACAACATATGACAGAACACTCATCATGCCCAGCGACCACATCCCCCTCTCTCCCACATAAATCCACACTCATTTTAAATGAAGCCTACCGCACACCAAAAGTTTCCAAAATTTAGGCAGCATGGTGAGTACACGGCTGACGTTGGGCAACTACAGTCTTTTACTGTTTGTTAATCCCAGAACAAAACGAACCGCAGAAGAGCTGAACTTAATAACAAACGAAGTTAGCTGAAAAACAATAATAATAATAATAATAATAATAATAATAACAATAATAATAATAAATCTGATAAATGATATTTAAGTGTTTAGTCTCAGCTAACATTCGTTGCCTGATTACTCTGTAACTTCGTTCACCCTAAAGCTTTTAGCTAGAGAACACCAAATGTAATAGATTCATTCCATGGTTTTCCTTTATGTTCTATTCCATTAAAGAGGAACACAGTTTCTGAAGAACTAAACCGTTCCTTGGAATGGCGGGATAAGCGAATAATTTTGATTTTTTAGACCCCATCGTTTCTTAACCAAAACTTTGCCACAAATTAAATATAAGGAGACTAAAAATTGCCTATGTCTTTTATGTTCTTTGGTTGCCAAAAGAACCATTCATATGAACACAAATAGTACGATATGGACGCAAGTTTCATGAGGAAACATAAGGATTTTACAGTGGCGTATTAGCCTGTTCGACCTGGCGAGCAAGGGGACCCTAACTTTGTAAACTGAACACCACACCTTATTCTTTAGGTAAATTTTTCCCCCTCTGCATTTTCGGCGCTAGAATGAATAATCTTACAGCTGCCCAACGCGCCCAACATCCCGTTTAATGGGCACTCTATCTAGCAACTCACCCAATTATGTAGAATCTAGTATATATCGAACATGTTGCGTCGAAATAGCAGATGCCAGTTTTCTCACGATACTAGTAGAAATAACCTGGCTTCATACATTCACAAGGATAAGCACCAACACAGACAATATGCTCTTCTTGGTGTAAGTCTAGTAAGCGGTATTGTGACCAGTAGCCAACATACTAGCAACATAACTTTACACCTAGAAGGATCAACATGAGTGACATCATGAAGGCGCCACCGAATACAACACCTGCCGGCACAACACAGGGGCTTGTTCCGGCAAGTGTGGTGTCCCAACTGTGAGTAGAGTATCCTTAAGGGTTAATCTACACTGGTTAAACACATGCACTGGCAGATAACGGGTGTCAAGAGAGTTGGAGGGGTAAGCACACATATCTCCCTGCTCTTAGAGGGAGTATACTTGGCACACGGTTTACTTTACGAAACCCTCCACAAGCGCAGGAACATCTTCAGGAGGGGCTCAATTGAGACTCTTCAGCAGGGCTAATTAGAATCGTGTGGGCCAACTATAGAGCTAGTCCGCCATTGTGAAATCATTGCCAATCTGCGCATATAAACTCTATACCTATTAAACGTTTATTTGGAATGGGACAGGGCACTGAAGGATGAAGAGGAGAAAGGTGGGAGGAACAAAAAAAACAAAAAAAAAACGGGAAGGGGAAAAATGGCGACGACACCTAAAAAACCTTACCTTGGACACTTGCAAACCAGAAACATATTCTTCAGGGGCCCAAGTACTGGATAAGAGGGAGGAGGGGATTGACCGGTGTTGGAACAGGGAAAGGAAGGAAAGAAAGAAAGAATAGAAAAGAGGAAAGGGTTGTATAAAAAAATGGAAAACGAGAGGAACAGAGGTGAAATTAAAAAATACTGATATAGAGAGAGACCTGAAAAGGGTCTGTGAAAAAGGATGAACAAAGTTCAGTTAATGAAAACAGAGAGAAAAGAAAAAAAATGGGGAAAAGAAGGAGAGCAATGTGCCTTGGTCTTGGATATCTCATTCCTCCATTCCTGAAATGGTTTTAGGATTTTCTTCCATCTGAACTGTATGATGATAACTCCTATCCTAAACTTCCTATCGCTTTGCACAGACCATCTGGGTTTAATCTGGGCCGATACGCCTGAGCCTACTGCTCTCTAGTTACCATGGTGGACCTCCTGGCTTGGCTTTCTTAGCATGGTTGTTTGTGACGTCGCGTTGGCGAGTTTTGGGTTTCATGAGAATGACGCGGGGGGTTCTGGTGTGTGGCTGGAGTCTGGGAAAACAGAATAATAAAAACCGAAACTTAATAAATAATAAAGACTTACAATTGTAAACTTTGCCAATCCTGTCATTTGGGTTCGGGGTCGGTGTCTTGAAAAGAGACTGTGCTAACATTATTCTCAAACAGAAAACTTACACATGACCTCTGTCTGCAAATTGTAACTGAACCCCATTATCCGTTGTATTTACTGAATTCAACATATTACAACAAGCATTGGGATCACTTTACATGAAGTACTGACTAACTCCAGCATTGAAGTAGCGCCTTAGTTAAACAGTGAAAGTAATACAGTTAACAATGCTAAATAAACACGTAAACAGCTACTGTAGCATTAGGTGAACCACTGTTAATGTAATTACCTTCATCGCTAGTTTAGTCAATACCTAATGTAAAGTGACACCCATAAAATGAAATGTTAATTAATAAAAATGTTGCCACCGATGTTGTTTCACTAGAACCACACGGTTAAGCAAACAGGTAAACAGTAAGTGTAGAATTTACTAAAGCTGCACGTATGTCTGATCTGTGTAAAGAGCATGTGCCGAGCGTTCTAACCACAAGCCCTACAGGTTCAGATGGCCAAGGTCTTGCATGCGTTTTGAACTCCACACTCGAACATTTTCAAAAACTGAAAGAGTCATACGACCCTAAAGCAAGAGAAAAGAATTCCAGCTAATAAAGGATATCTCAAAATAATTGGAATTGCTCTGCACTGTTTGTTCCTATATGTAATATAAGAAACAAGTAAAAGATATTAATTAGGGATAACAGGCAGCTATTTGTAATTAATTCGGTACAACTTCAATGTGTTTTGGGCCCATGTGCTGACACATGGAATAAAATGTCATGGCCTTTGGTATTATTCACAAGCAGGCCTCTCACGGATACTGGTACACATATTTACATTTGCGATATTGTTTTCCTCAAAGCAAACCTGCTGAAATTCTGTTACCATACATGTCCACAGATATTAATTTCAACTAAATAATTACATAAAAAACAACATTAAAAAAAACAGCATTACCATTTAATTTATTTGCCTGTCCGATTTTCCTTATCCTCTGTCAAAACTTTCCGGTTGTCCATATTCGGGACAAAATGCACCTGGCTTAAGATATCAGTGCATTCCTAGCACCGTCTAACAACTGGCCTCAAACTCTTGACGCAGTATACAGTGACAGTGATACCCCACTTACAACACCATGGAACATTACTTGCAGCGCTCTACTGGAGTTCAGGCAAGAAGTTGGCTGTGTGGGCGGCCCACTGGTGGCTGGTTGGCGGGATTGGCCGATGGCCAGAGCGCCATGCCAACAATTGCCGTCATATGGGTCTTCCTGTGCCAAATACATGAATGGGAATTCCAGTAGTCTTTCCTGTAGAAGGATAGAAGAGAAAACCATTAAGGAAAAAAGGAAATGTTGGGAGAGCAGGCGGGAAAGGAGGACCTTAAGTGTGCTATAGGCACATGCTAAGTCAGCATTTCACCAGGTAGCCTGTCCCCCTTTACTACAGTAACATCAATCTACTCTATTGGAAAGACTTCTTCCCAAAAATTGCTGACAGGATTTGATTCCATCTAACAGCATTCAATGGAGCTCCATCACTCCAGAGAACACAGTTACACTGCTCCACAGTGAAACGACTGGGGGGGGAGCTTTATACCACTCTAGTCGACAACTGGCATTGTGACCTCAGGTTAACGTGCAGCGGCTCCATAAGAGTGTTAACGGCTTTTCTGTAATGGCGACGACTACAAATTAAACTGAATTCCCTAAATCAGGTGTCTACACATCTGCACTTATTGCATGGTTTCTAATGAAGAAAGCGCCCAAACAGAAAATCTACAGCCCACTTACCGAACTTTCTCCTCACCCTGATTCCCCTCCTGCTAAATTCGGCGGCCCTCCACGACGGACAATATGGTGACCTCATGCCGCTTTCAGAGGGCCTTGGTAATTCCTTATGGCTCGTACAATGCCTCTATACGCAACAAAGAGGGTCCTAACATTGTATTTTAACGGATTCATATTTCTGATATGTAGTACACAAACACGAAACCATTAAACAGTGGAAAGACTATAGCAAGGTCGTACAAATACAACATAACAGTGTGGTGTTGCTGTGGTGTGACCTGAAACTAGTCATGCTCATTTGCCCATGTAAAGTAAGCTGGAAGTGAATTATCGACACCCTGAATTTGGAGAGAGGCTCGATAGTGAGAGGCCATGGCTGATACTGATCTTAAAAGGCTAATAATTCAATAATAATAATAATATGGATCTAATTTTATAGTTCTACTAGCGTGTGATACTCAAGATTATATTAAACATAACATTCTATACTGAGAGATTTGGTTGACAGCTTTTACCCATCACTTGTTAAACTCAAACAAACAGCAAGTATATACAGTCCTAGGAATGGAGCTAGCCGCACCTAGCTACGGTGACGTGCTAATCTGCTATCTCCATGTTGTTTTAAATATTGTTATTTTAGCCACAATAAAGCTGTGTTCAGATTTACACACATTCATCCCTTTCCATTTTCCGTTTACGCATAATAGACTCAGTGGTTCCCCTGTGGGACAAAGACACCCAAGGCTTCAGATCATTATTGGGTTGGTAATCATTAAATTCCCAGCAACAGCGCCGCATAAAAGAGCCTGATTACGCACCGTTATCACCCGATGTCAATACAGCATGTAATTACCCTGATTATCATCAATACGTCATATTTGAGCCAAGTTGTACCCGTTCTGGACACGAAATCGGAATTAAATTAGGCTGCTTTGAATATTGCCACGTTATTACCAAATACTAGGTAAACTGTGGGGTACTTACTTTAAAGTAGCTGCTACGTTGGTGAGTTACTAATGGCTTCCTACCGATGATCAACACTTTTCCTGTCAAATAACATCAGCAAACGTGAGTCGGGATATGAATCAAAACATTTCCAAGCGTCGGATAAAATACATTTGTAGCGCTACTTTTTGTACAGTGACCCATGCTTCCACTCTCATGGCTGGATCTGTTTAGGCCCCCTTCTCTGGGGACCCACCCACTCACCATCAGGTGCTTCTCACGTCATTAGGGAGAGTATGAGTCTTGGCGTAGTCATACGTCTGTTGTTCGCTGGGAGGCCGAATATTCCCCGTGAGGTTTGCCAGCTCATCCGCTCCACCCGGTCCCCATATGTGTCACTAAGCAGACATGGCCAAAGCCATCACATCCTACACGGAGCAAGACGGCAAAGCACTAAACACTTCTTAGTTTTTAGATCTATCAAACATTAGTCTTTTATTAACTGTGGAAGCAGTACGTGATCCAGGAACTGCTCTGAGGGAAACTAAATCGAAACGCAAACGCAGACTCTTTTAAAGCGTGTCCAGCAAACGTTCTACAACTTCCCTGCCACTGTATTTGTCCCTCTCAGGACGTTACCAACTCTGTTTTTTTACATAAAAACACAGTTATCACGAGTCATAAAACTGTTTTTACTGACACTAATGTCAAATTACAGCTGTCAATTCTTCAAAACTGTTTATGATACCAAACAACACATGGCACACTGTGGTTGTTCCAATCCAAGTTATATTGGACTGATTTTTTATTTCTTTATATAATAAAACTTGTAGGAATACTAGTATTCTGCACTGACAATATCAGATCACACCACCACCACTAACAGACCACAGACAGACACACACACGAGACTATACACTTCCAAGCCTACTTACCGAAACGGCTGTTTGCTACTGTGCCCTTTGGATTGAATTTAAATTTTTTATTGACTGCCCTTCCTCATTCACAAAATGCAGGCTGAAACATAATCTGGGATGAGCAGG
>JAMWET010003435.1:22500-28403 GCA_024036415.1 Prochilodus magdalenae | reverse complement strand
ACATCATAACTATTTATATTGCTATTTAATGACAAAAAAGACATTGTCGTATATCTTGATACATCAACCACAATTAACAGTTTACTGGTTGTTCTATTAATAAATATATCTTCTTTATTTTTTATAATATAAATGAATGAACATATCTCATAAGTAGTATATCTTGTATGCACTTACTGTTTTCGTTCTGGTTTGCTCCAAGCACTCACTTCCACACTGTCTGCAGTAGCTATGAGGAAACCGTTTCCCTCCATCCACATCAATCCCCTCCTGCACAAAGATACTCACAAGACGCTTAAAATACTTATACTTAAACTGATTTAGATGCAATCGCCCATTCTCCACATCAACATGGTCTCTGAGAATAGAGCCAACCCTTTACTCCTGATGCCTATAGTAGCCCGAGCATTTGTCCTGGTAAGGAACCCTAGGAACCACCACAAACAGGTTTTAAATTTGGGTGTTGGATTACATTTCTTAGCACTACGTGACATTGCATGTGGGATTGTTCGTATGTGTTGGCTGGTACTTTCTGGCTCCGACACAGCATTGCTGCTGGAGTTTTTTAAGCCTGTGTAATGTCAGACCCCACTGTCCACCATGTAACATACCCTGACCGTCCAGGTGTTGGTCACACACTTGTAGAATGTAGAAGTCAGAGATCTGCTTATCTGTTGCTGCATAGTTGTGTTTTAGTCCCATCTAGTCTAGACAAGATGGATAAATGGTTTGCTTTAAACGTAAGCGTGATCTTTTTCCCCCTCCCTTGAAAAGGTGATACATTAGGGAACATGGGATGCACTGGCACCGTTTCGAGTAGTGTGGAAAGGAGATTTGATTGTAACCGAACTCTCGTCTAGATGTGCAGACATGAAACACGTGGAGCAAATCATCTAAACTTAAATCGTCCCATCTATGGCTGGGGCCGAGAGGTTTCAGGTTTAAGATATACTCAATTCTCCAGCTGGATCACAGATGCTATCCCCCACATAATATTTGACCTGCAATAAGTGATATAGGCCACAGACATACTGCAAAGTCAGTAAAAAACTTTCTATGACAAAATTCAGACTGTGTACAAGCAACTAGGTTGTGATTTATGTCTAGAATGAAACATTTGTTGGATTTAATATTTGTCTCCAGATAAAAAGCCTACATACAACCGAATAGGATCACATTTCTCTCACTCCAGTAATTATCATTATTTTTATACATTTCCACTCAAACGTTTGTATACAAAATCATTAACAATGTGCTAATAGGTATAAAGTTGATATCTCGGGCAAACTTTACACTTCTTTTACAAACACATTTCCAACACTAAGTGTTGGTTTGAGATCAGGGATGTAATAGCCTCTCTGACAGAGGTCTGAAGCTAGCAGGAGTGACCCACATACACAGTTCAATGTTCTTTCTAACTGCTTCCTACACTCTGCAGCTGTGGTCAGTCACAAAAAGCAGACAGCGATCCTCTCCTGCACTACTGTGAATGCAACCAGACAATACCAGTCCATAACGAAACAAAACTTCAATCATTGACAGTGTCGTAATTCATGTTATACACTGCCAAGGTCTGCACTAGAACCAAATCAGCAACACATCACCACGCTGTGACATCTTTAATGCACTTTAGGCCGTTCTAATACAGGTCTGTTTAATATGTTGACAATAAAATTAACATTGGTTCCTTCAAAGACAAACCTGGTTAACGGCTGAGATAGCTTATCCTAGAAAATTGCGAGCCATGTTTTTATTCTTTAGTCCACTAGTTATTCGTCCTGAAGTCGTTGGAAGTAATGCCGTTGTGTACCTATATTAATATTAATACAAAAAATCACTTGTGAATCACTTGTAGTTTTATTTAATCTTCAATATTACCTGTACTCCTCTTATACACCAACAGCTGCCTTAAACAACCTGCATTGGCCGTAGCAGGCTCATTCTGTGTCACAAAAACACAAACAAAACAAAAAACTCATATATAAAAGCTTACTGTCTCCATGTGACTAAACTTTATAATTCTGTCCTCTAAAGAGACCTACAAGTTTGAGCTGACAACAAATTTGGACAGCTGTGAGTGGTGTTGACCTGTAAGACCTCTGAAGTCTGTGCAAATTAACAGGCTCGGCTCGGTATAAGTTGGATACATTAGACATAGAACAGAGCTCAGCTCCCAGCCCGACTGTAAACAAATACTGGTGTCAACGAAACTTTGTCCGACAGAAAACATTAATTTAATCAAATCAAGTTAACTAGCACAGTATATGATAAAAGGTTTTGGTTGGATATTATCTGCATTACCAATGCTATAAATTTGTTCATGCTGTCCGATGTCTACCTGGAAATTACTACAACAAGGATTAGAGGAACACCAAATTATGACCAAACAAACCAAAAATAGAATAGTTTACAAAACAAAACAACAAGCCATCTATATATTAACAAAATTAAGAACAAATGGGGGGTGTTGCAGTTCATGGTAAGGTTTATCAGGAAGTGGCAATTTAAAAGCTTTTCAGTGCTAGAGTAGTAGATAGCATGTTTAGTTTAGAGTGTGATGTTGGGGTATCAGCATGGATCTTGAACTTACAGATTCGATAAGGATAACCTACTGGTACTGATTGGGCCATGAACGTTGCTCTGTGCCCGTAACCCTCAGAGAACCCAAAGGAAGGCCAAATACACCTTGTCAATCAAACTGAAAAGCTGAGTAAACATCCTGCAGACAAAAAGAGACTATATACTTGAGGTATTTTAAAGTCCTGAAGATAGCTTTCATAAGTTTCATAGTCACAAGAAAGCTACTATTCTGTACCAAACAACAACAACAAAAAAAACCCAGATTATTAATTAGCATAATTTCTAAATTTACTAAGACCCCATCTGCTACTAAACCCCAGAGATCACCTGCACATAGCAGCAATGAATTTCTTATAGTAAAATTAAACTAAAACAACCTAAAACGCAATTTTAACTTTTGGTTAAGTGCACTGCCCTGTAAAGTAAATTCAGATTTAGAGCACAGTATAACGGAAAGGTTGGAATCTTTTACTTTGCTTCAACCATGAGCATAACACTTTCTCGCATTGTTTTCCTCCATACTACCATAGATCCAATTACAATTCCTACAGAGTTTTGCCAGAAATAACCAAGTCCCTCTTGTCGTCTAATTCACACTCCTAGAGGCATCTTTAGCCTTGGTTTTATCCGGTCCAATGACATAGAGTGAAGAAAATTAACAATTGTTGGTATTCTCTGGCCAAATAGTAATCACATTACGTAACTGTGTTTCCCACTTGATTTAGTGCTGCACTTGGCACAACAGACGACTATCTACTAGATATTTACTTAGAAAAGCATACATTACAAAGCTTTTTAATGTTCAGATCTTACCTTGAGGTGCTCGATATCATATCATTTGTAAATAGAGAATCATCTTCTTATACAAATTCTCATGGCGTTTCCACAGAGGCATTTTCGTGGGACCTAGATTATATTCCCCTTAACCTTACCAACTCAGGTACCATTACAAATAAAACACGGTCACTAAATTCCAATCCTATGCTTACGACACACAATTTCATATTTATTACGACCTATTACAGCCATGACGCTTTTCAACTTTGCAGAACTAGGTAAAAGACATAAAAATTGGATGCAAGTCACTAATCTCAATTCTTCTCGAAGGTCCACCGATACATCTGCAAAAAGCCCCTGGTGTTCAGATTAATTCGAACTTGGCCTTCGATAAGCATATTACTAAAAAGCTTCTCTGCTATGCGTACGTAAATTGCTTAAACTTCAAAGAAAGCAGAATGCCTTCAATACTTGAAGGGTTGGATTATTGCATGCCCCTGGTTTTTGTTCTGGCAATTTTCAGAAAGCCGTAAACAATCTTTAGTAGTCCCGCGCTGTGTTGAATGCTGCAGCCAAGTCTTTCGAGAACTACACTGCTCAAAATAAAATAAAGGGAAACTTTTATATCAGAGTTATAGTCATTTACTGCTGATAAAAGTCGGTGGGAGGCCGTTAAATCAGTATTTTTCCAGCTTGCTTTGGTGTGTTATGAAATTAAAACACACGAGTGGCAATTAGCGGACAACAATGAAAGCAGGAATGGTTTAAAAAGCGACCGAGGTCATTGACATATCTTTCCCCCCCCTCAGTCTTTTCCCCACTGAGTTTTCACTAGTTTTGCAGTTGACTTGGGTCAGCGTGTCTACTAACTAACTCACCATGGTGCGGTACCTGACCCTACAAAGTTGTTCAGGTAGTCCAACTACAAAGGAATGGCACACATCAATATGTGCACATTGCCCACAAGTTTGGCCTGTGTCTCTCTCCGCACAGTTCTTGACATGAGTATGGGTAAGCTCTAGCTAGACCCGAACCAAGTATGGCATTCCCGGAGACAGGCACTTTACTCCTAGGAGAGCTGGACACACGGCTGTAGGGAACGGTCCTTAACCCTCACGCAGGCCGTACTCCTGCTCCTTGTGCAAATAGAGAAACAAGATGAGCACTGCCAGAGCCCTAGTCTGCTCGTGATAAAACGTGCCATCACCGTAGAGCTCAAGTGGCATTTGCCCCAGAACACCCAATGAATGGCAGCTCCGCCCACAGGCGCCTTGTGCTTTTACACACAGATGAGTACATCAGTGTGTCACCTGACACCTGTAACAGACGTGACAGGCTCCTGGGAGACGCCGTGGGCAAATGTTATTCTGCCTGCAACATCATCAGCTGACTGGTGTTGGTGGTGGGTCGTGATGGTCTGGGGAGGCATATCCCTGGAAGGATTGCAGAGGGCTCTAGAGGTTGACAACGCACCCGGGGAACTGCCTATTAGGTATCAGGATCAAATCCTTCGACCCGTTGTCAGACCCTACGCGGTGCATGGCCCTGGGTTCATCCTGGTGGCACAACAATGGCCCGGCCTCATGTGGTGAGAGTTTGCAGGCAGTTCTTGGAGATGAAGGATTGATACCATTTGCCTGGCCCACCGGCTCTCCTGACCTAAATCCAAATAGAAACCTCGTCGGGACCATTGATGTTTCAGTCCCATCCCGTAAACGTCCATTTTAAAACCCAGGTTGCACTTCACAGACTGTCCCAGGCGCTCGTGAGGCCCTGGTCCAGCATCTGGGAGGAGATCCTATAGGCAGACCTCCGTCTTCTCCATAGGAACATGTCCCCAGAGTTGCATACAAGCGTGTGGGGGCCATACAAACTACTGAGCACCATTCTGAGTTGCTGACATGGAATTGTGTTAAATGGACGAGCCTGCTCCATACATTTTTCGCTTTCTTTAGGGTGTGCTTTAATTCAACCCTCTGTACGGGGTGGATCATTTTATTTCCATCAAACGATTTGGCAGTCCTTTTCCTTCCTAACAACCATTACCCAGGTCTATACAGTGGAAAGATCCTATTCTGCTGATTTTTTTCCATTTGAGATCTGATGTGGTTTTTAAAGTGTTTCCCCTTTATTTTTTTGATCAGTGTAAGATAATTGGATCATTCAGTGGAGTCTTATATACCTTACAACTGCTAAGTTAAATTTCAGCATTACAGCAATAAAATTCTCTTCTGACCCATATAAAATGTTTAACTGTCTTTGCTGTTTAGCACTCTACATTACGCAAACTTTCTCATATTATAACCAGACATACAAAATCCCCCCCAAGCACTTGGAATACACATCCAGTCATACTTCTCTGCTCTACTTTCTAGCTCTTCCTTTTAGTTATGCTCTGTAAAAGCCCCATGCCTGCCATAGTCCCGCTCTCAACCTCTCATTTTTTACACTGTAATATTCTTCTATCAAGAGATCATTGTTAGTGTGTTTTTTTTTGCCAAGCTGAGTTCTGCCCAGTACTTTGCCCTGAGTTGGTCTAATGCGGA
>JAMWET010003435.1:0-17500 GCA_024036415.1 Prochilodus magdalenae | reverse complement strand
TTAGTACTAAGCTCTGTAGCACCAGGGCAGTGCTACCTTCATTACTCACCCAAGGAAGTAAGTAAGTTGTTTTCCATGGTGACATAATGCTGATCTGTCGTACAGGAGGAACCAGCGCTGGGCCAACTCCCAGCTAAAGTAATGCTAGGCTAAATCCATGCAGCTAAAAACATTAAATCTGGGCTAGGCCAAATCCCAGGAACTCAGGGAAACGTCTGTGATCAGAATGACCCGAGTAGATAAAGAAACACAGAACATGTCACTGCACTGCTGATCTCCCTCCACTGGCTTCCAGCAGCTGTGTGAGTGTGTATGCGAAAGAGTGTGTATATGTGTAAGAGGGTATATGTGTAAGAGTGTGTGTGCAAAAGAGTGTGTATATGTGTAAGAGTGTGTATATGTGTAAGAGAGTTCATGTGTGAGTGTGTACGATTGTGTCTATGTGTAAGAGTGTGTGTGGGAATGTGTATACGTGTAAGGGAGAGTGTGTGGGAGTATTTGAGTGAGTATATGTGTAAGAGAGTGTGTGCGAGTGTGTAAATGTGTAAGAGAGTGTGTGCGAGTGTGTTTCAGTGTGTATATGAGTGTGTGCAAGTGTGTTCATGTGTAAGAGGATGTGTGTGAGTGTGTTTGAGTGTGTATATGTGTAAGAGAGTGTGTGCGTGTGTGTAAATGTGTAAGAGAGTGTGTGCAAGTGTATTTCAGTGTGTATGAGTGTGCAAGTGTGTATGTGTAAGAGAGTTTGTGAGTATGTGTAAGAGAGTGTGTGTGAGTGTGTAAGAGAGTGTGTGTGTATGTATATGAGTGTGTGTGAGTGTGTTTGAGTGTGTAAATGTGTAAGAGAGTGTGTTTGAGTGTGTAAATGTGTAAGAGAGTGTGTTTGAGTGTGTATATGTGTAAGAGAGTGTGTGTGAGTGTGTGAGAGATTGTGTGTGTGTATTTGAGTGTGTATATGAGTGTGTGTGAGTGTGTTTTAGTGTGTAAATGTGTAAGAGAGTGTGTTTGAGTGTGTAAATGTGTATGAGAGTGTGTTTGAGTGTGTATATGTGTAAGAGAGTGTGTTTAAGTGTGTAAATGTGTGAGAGAGAGTGTGAGTGTGTTTGGGTGTGTAAATGTGTAAGAGAGTGTGTTTGAGTGTGTATATGTGTAAGAGAGTGTGTCTGAGTGTGTATATGTGTAAGAGAGTGTGTGTGAGTGTGTAAGAGAGTGTGTGTGTGTATTTGAGTGTGTATATGAGTGTGTGTAAGTGTGTTTGAGTGTGTAAATGTGTAAGAGAGTGTGTTTGAGTGTGTAAATGTGTAAGAGAGTGTGTTTGAGTGTGTATATGTGTAAGAGAGTGTGTATGAGTGTGTAAGAGATTGTGTGTGTGTATTTGAGTGTGTATATGAGTGTGTGTGAGTGTGTTTGAGTGTGTAAATGTGTAAGAGAGTGTGTTTGAGTGTGTAAATGTGTAAGAGAGTGTGTTTGATTGTGTATATGTGTAAGAGAGTGTGTGTATATGTGTAAGAGAGTGTGTGTGTGTGTATTTGAGTGTGTATATGAGTGTGTGTGTGTGTGTGTGTGTTTGAGTGTGTAAATGTGTAAGAGAGTGTGTTTGAGTGTGTAAATGTGTAAGAGAGTGTGTTTGAGTGTGTAAATGTGTAAGAGAGAGTGTGAGTGTGTTTGGGTGTGTAAATGTGTAAGAGAGTGTGTTTGAGTGTGTATATGTGTAAGAGAGTGTGTCTGAGTGTGTATATGTGTAAGAGAGTGTGTGTGAGTGTGTAAGAGAGTGTGTGTGTGTATTTGAGTGTGTATATGAGTGTGTGTGAGTGTGTTTGAGTGTGTAAATGTGTAAGAGACTGTGTGCGAGTGTGTATATGTGTAAGAGAGTGTGTATGAGTGTGTAAGAGATTGTGTGTGTGTATTTGAGTGTGTATATGAGTGTGTGTGAGTGTGTTTGAGTGTGTAAATGTGTAAGAGAGTGTGTTTGAGTGTGTAAATGTGTAAGAGAGTGTGTTTGAGTGTGTATATGTGTAAGAGAGTGTGTTTGAGTGTGTAAATGTGTAAGAGACTGTGTGCGAGTGTGTATATGTGTAAGAGAGTGTGTGTGAGTGTGTTTGAGTGTGTATATGTGTAAGAGAGTGTGTTTGAGTGTGTAAATGTGTAAGAGAGAGTGTGAGTGTGTTCGAGTGTGTAAATGTGTACGAGAGAGTGTGAGTGTGTTTGAGTGTGTATATGTGTAAGAGAGTGTGTGCGAGTGTGTATATTTGTAAGAGAGTGTGTGTGAGTGTGTTTGAGTGTGTATATGTGTAAGAGAGTGTGTATATGAGTGTGTGTGAGTGCGTGTGAGTGTGTAAATGTGTAAGAGAGTGTGTTTGAGTGTGTAAATGTGTAAGAGAGTGTGTTTGAGTGTGTATATGTGTAAGTGAGTGTGTGCGAGTGTGTGTGTGAGTGTATTTGAGTGTGTATATGAGTGTGTGCGAGTGTGTGTGAGTGTGTATATGTGTAAGAGAGTGTGTTTGAGTGTGTAAATGTGTAAGAGTGTGTGCGAGTGTGTGTGAGTGTGTATATGTATAAGAGAGTGTGTGTGAGTGTGTAAATGTGTAAGAGAGTGTGTGTGAGTGTATTCGAGTGTGTATATGAGTGTGTTTGAGTGTGTAAATGTGTAAGATAGTGTGTGTGGGTGTATTTGAGTGTGTATATGAGTGTGTTTGAGTGTGTAAATGTGTAAGAGAGTGTGTGAGAGTGTAAATGTGTAAGAGAGTGTGCGTGAGAGTGTGTGAGTGTGTATATGTGTAAGAGAGTGTGTGTGAGTGTGTATATGTGTAAGAGAGTGTGTGTTAGTGTATTCGAGTGTGTATATGAGTGTGTAAGAGAGTGTGTGTGAGTGTGTAAATGTGTAAGAGAGTGTATGTGAGAGTGTGTGAGTGTGTATATGTGTAAGAGAGCGTGTGTGAGAGTGTGTGAGTGTGTATATGTGTAAGAGAGCGTGTGTGAGAGTGTGTGAGTGTGTAAATGTGTAAGAGAGTGTGTGTGAGTGTGTATATGTGTAAGAGAGTGTGTATATGAGTGTGTGTGAGTGTGTTTGAGTGTGTAAATGTGTAAGAGAGTGTGTGAGTGTGTAAATGTGTAAGAGAGTGTGTGCGGAATGCTAGCATAGGTGCCATAATGAGCTTAGCCTCTCCGTGTCAGGTGTTGTTGACGTTCCTATAAGTTATGCATCTCCAGACTGCGTACGCCTTTATCCGTGCCACTTTCTGAGAACCTGGTGCTGCGGCTGCGGCCCGGAAAGCCTCTTGTGAAGAGTTATGTAAGAGCTAAAGTAAAAAAAAACACAACAGCTAAAATACTGTCCGCCCGGCCGGCACCGCGAGAAACGTCTAAAGCTGATCTGAAGTGACATAATGTCTCTCAGCTTCCAGCTTCCAGACAGAGCACAACAGAAAGCGTCCAGAGGTGCGAGGTGCTGCCCCAGATGTCTGCTGGAGCATCTCTCTGAGGAGATGATAACTAAAGGAAAGAGAGAACAAACTCAGACACGGAGAAAAGAGAGTAATTACTCAGCTGATGGCAGCATGCTTATTTGAGAGCCTCAGGAAATGAATGCGCCTCTGGGTGTGACGCGGAGTGATGCATGGAGTGACCAAGCACAAGACAGAAAAGAAACTCGGAATGGAAAGTGGCTAATCTCTTTCACAAGAGAACCACCAACTACAGCAGTCTACCAGCATATGCCTTACGTATACTGACCAAAAGTATGTGGACACCACATACTCGACCATTCAGGTGTTCAGTGCTAACTGGTGGAGTCAATGCTAACTGGTGCAGTCAATGCTAACTGGTACGGTCAATTCTAACAGGTGCAGTCAATGCTAACTGGTACGGTCAATGCTAACTGGTGCAGTCAATGCTAACTGGTACAGTCAATGCTAACTGGTACATTCAATGCTAACTGGTGTTTAAACTCAAGCACATAGTAGAACCCAACATTCACATTAGCAGGCGGCAGAGCCACAAGCTAGCAGTCATTTCCTATGGTAGAACAGGACGTAGCAACAAGCAGCAAACAACAAATCACGCTCTGAGAAGTTAAATTTGAGGTCAGTACTCTATGGTTGGTGAGGTACAGTGCTCTAAACTTCTCCAGCTCTCCGAAACTCTACTACGGGCAGGCATCTTGGCAAAGTCACCTTAAATGTGCCTTAGTTGGACGCACAATGGATTTTTCATGAATTGAGCTTTATGAAATGGGTCTCCATGGCTGAGCAGCTGTGACAAGCCTAAGCTCACTAAGTGCAATGCCAAACATCAGCTGGAGTGATGAGTCATGTTTCATTTGCCAGTCTGATGGATGAATCTGGGTTTGGTGAATGCCAGGAGAACACTACCTACCAGAATGCATAGAGGTAACAGGGGGTTGGCCTAGTGGTGTTTTCAGAGTTTGGCCCCTCTAGTTAAGTTCATCATACTGATTCAATCAGGTTCAATCAAGCCACACCCAATGCTAACTTGTGTGTAGCCTCAAGCACACACTAGGACCCTATGTTCACATTAGCAGCCTATGCTATACTGGGATTTGTAGCCGCCAATTAGCAACAAGCAGCAAGCCACAATTCTAGCTTCAAGATTTCAAGATCGACACCCTAAATGATTGGGCCCAACCAATTCTACGGACCAGTCATGGGTACAGGCATCCGAGGTCCCCACAGCCTCTGCTCTCTGAATTTTAGTTCCTACCAGCATTTGGTTCCAGTTCTCAGCAGTGTGGTGGTAAACATGGAGGAGCAGCTCATAACCGCTGTTTCCTCTTTTCCCAGTTTATATGATGCATCTTTGGACATATACACTTGACGGAAAATGAAGTTTGGAAGAATGTAGCGGATATTATTGGCGTCTCTGGTGAGCTAAATCACTCGATAGCTAGCTAGGTTAGCCAGCATGCTAACCAGCCTGTAAAGCTAAGCTTACATGAAAGCAGTTAGGTTTTCATACCAATTTGTTCGCCAATAAAAATATATGTGCTTTAAAAAGCTAGCTGGCTTTCCTGGACCATGTCCATGCCCATATAAGACAACGGAGTAAGTGCTGTAAGTGCTGTTATAGTGAAAAGGAAGCTATGAGGTGGTAGGCCATGCTAATTTACAGAGCAAAGCTGAGGAGGAGTTCTGAGGGATTGATCTTGGGGTTAAACCTGATGTTGACTAGACTCTGATCATGTGATCTTAACAGCAAGAGCATGGATGCTCCAGAGAAGTCACTAGGCGAGGAGCCTGGCAATGTCTTCAGCCAGCAATGTGATTCAAGGCTTGCTAGAAAGAGCACATCGTGATTTACTGACCTCTGGAGTTTGTCTTCATTCCCGAGCTTCCCAGCTGCTCTACAGGGCTTCAAAGACCTGATATTGGCCGTCATGTTTTCCAGTTGCTTGAAGGCTACAATGAAAGGTCATGTGTGGTTGGAGAGGTCACATGACATCATATAATCCTATGTACTCTGCTGTTGGCGAATTACAGGGCTGAAAATTTCTCCAGCATTCCCGACCTTTCCTGGCAAGGCCACCTAGAATGTGCCTCAGTTGGACGCAAAATGGATTCTTCATGAAATGGGTTTCCATGGCTGAGCAGCTGAGCACAAGCCCCACTGTGTTCACTATTTGCAGTGCCAAACATCAACTGGACTCTGGCGTGATAAGTCAGTCTGGCAGTCTGATGGATGAATCTGGGTTTGGTGAATGCCAGGAGAAAGCTATGTACATAGAGGCCACAGGTTGGTGGAGAGGGGATGGTCTGGTGGGGGCGTTTGGCCTCCCAGAGTTCCGGTGAAGGATGATGTTAATGCTACCACACACACAAACACAATTTAAACAATGATATCTACTGCTGTCCAATGAAAAACATGTATCTCCAGTTTTGTCCATTTTTACTTTTATGCATCATTTGAACACATCAGCTGCTGTTTACACTGAGTGTGAATCTCATGATGAATGGACCAACAGAAATGGCCTTAAACTGCTTAGGAAGATGTCTGGTTCCATTGACTTACATTAAAGTTAAATGAGGTTTTTGGCCTCTCCTGTAAAGTTGCAATTTTGGAGATACTTGTTTTTCTTCGGACAGCTACAATATGCTTTCAACGTTGTGGCAGCAGTTTGAGGAAGAACCCTTTCCTGTTCCGGCATGACTGTACCACAGTCCACAAAGCCAGCTCCATAAAGACTTGGTTGTGAGTGTTAAGGATCTCCAGAGCCCTGACTGAACCCCAGTGAAACACATTTGGGATGATGTGATGTTATCTCTGCATGTGCCTAAACACAAAGTAGTGGCCCATGTGAGCAATGAACAACGAGCACCTGTTGCACCTCCTCAATAACTAAGACAGTGGTGTGTTTTTAGACAGCGCCTAGAAAACATCAAACCACAACCCAGCATCTTTAGACAGAGTGACCAGAGCAACAAGCTTTTTCCTCTATCTGGACCCCATGTCCAGAATGACGTTGGCTTGTGTACAGTTGTATGCAGAAGTTTGGGCCCCTTGATCAAATGACATTTTGAAAATGTCATTTTGCTCGTTGTAATGCACAGTTACTGTTTATCTGCTGAGTCTAACATATAGAGGCGGGAGACCCCAATCGTGGTCGATTGTGGATTAATGTCATGCTTTGTATTTTACATATTAGTTTTTCCAATATGTCAGACACAGACATAGGAATAGAGGGCGACTGCCACTGGGGGACCTGATAGTCATATAGGAAACATCAATCAGGAAATGAATGGTCTCAGTTCCAACATCATTTAAACTCGGCCATGTCTCGGTCTTGGGGTGAGGTGGTTTTGTCTGTACACCTGGTTCGAATGTGCTGATCCTGCCTAGGCTATTTAATTTAAAGGGAATGATAGCATTGGCTATGCACAGCTTCTCAGGGACTCTAATTTTGAAGGGCAGGAATGGTTTAAGGCTTTTTCTGTACTATATACTGAGTTATATATTACCTATACCTATTACTATTACCTCACGTCTCTCCACACATTTCTATATGCCAGGGTAAGCTTTTATTTTGCCAAGATGCAGAAAATAGTTTAATAGTTAGATAATAGTAAAGAGCTAACTCAGCATTAATGTTTAAATTCTAGCACTGTAACAGTTCAGAAAAAAAAAATTCTTTGTTTTAGTCACCTAAATGTGTTTGTTGTGTGATTGGTGGAAAAGGTCACATGGTGCTGTGCAGCAGGAAATGAAGCTCAGAGTGGAAAAGTGAAATGCCTCTGCGAGAAGCTGCAGTAAATAAACAGCTAATAGTTGGTAATCTGGCTCCATCCTGCTTTCTTTCTGGTTGAAGAGTGATCCAACCACCTTAAATTGAACCCAACACTTACACCAGTTACTCAGAAGTCATGCTGGCATCACTGTGGTGCCTTGCCAGTTCGTCATCCGGTTGGGCTCTGCCATCGAGTGCTGTTCTTCTGTTTCAACCACTGTCCTCACCAACCCATCTTTCCAGTCAGCCTTCTTCTTCACCATCGTCTTTATTTCAGCTCTTCTTTGAATTCGATGTACCGCCTTTGTCCACTAGTCCACAGGGGGAAAATCCCATTTCTGACACCAATGTCAACTTGACAAAGAAAAGGACACAGGAAACACTGCACTGGCTCACGGTCTGAAAACCAGAGATAAATATAAATATACACCATAAATATATTTTAAAACTTTTATGATAAATGATGATGGATTTATAATAAATAAAGCTACAAGGAAACTTTAGTTTTGTTTTGTTATTTAACTTTCTTCTTTTAATTTTTACATTCTAAAAAATCTTAATCTGGTTTTAGCCTATTCGGCCATGACTACTACAAAGTCCTGATCTTCATTCAGACTCATTCAGTCTGTTCAGGTCTTGGGCTTAATTACAGTCCTGGAACATAAACAATACAGTTTGTACACATAAGCTGCCAATGAGCAGAACCACAATGCTAACAAGCTGCTATCTAACTGGCCCTTTGGCCCTTTAGCCCAACACCAAAATATACCTGGACACCACAAGGACAAAGTCTTTTTAAACCACGGTACAGGGATGGTTGGATCGGAGCAACTGCCCATCCTGTGTGGTCTGATGCCTCAGCCTACCCTGGATCTTGCTATTTGATAGATAGATAGATAGACAGACAGATAGACAGACAGAGAGATAGACAGAGAGATAGACAGACAGAGAGATAGACAGACAGACAGACAGACAGATAGATAGATAGATAGATAGTGTCCGTTGGAGGGAGTGTGTGCAGAGATGGGGAGGTGTCCGTTGGAGTGACCAGGCATTTAGGAGGAAGTGTGTGCAGAGATGGGGGTGTGTCCGTTGGAGGGAGTGTGTGCAGAGATGGGGGTGTGTCCGTTGGAGGGAGTGTGTGCAGAGATGGGGGTGTGTCCGTTGGAGTGACCGGAATGAAAGAGTGTCCAGAGTTTTCCATTTGCTGAACTGAGAGGAGTTGAACAGTCTTATGGCCTGAGGGACAAAAGACTTCCTGAGTCTGTCTGTGGAGCAGGACTGGGACAGCAGTCTGCCACTGAATGAGCTCCTCTGCCTGATGATCGTGGTGTGCAGAGGATGGTGAACATTGTCCATGATGTGCAGCAGCTTGCTGAGGGCTCTCCTCTCCGCCAGTGGTGTTAAGGACTCCAGCTCTAGTCCCAGCACAGAACCATCTTTCCTCACCAGCCTGTCGAGTCGTCCAGCATCCCTCCTGCTGATACTGCCTCCCCAACATCATACAGCATATAAGAGGACGCTGGCCACCACAGACTGGTAGAACACCAGCAGGAGTTTCTGGCAGATCCTGAAGGACCCGAGCCTCCTGAGGAAGTACAGTCTGCTCTGTGCCTTCTTGTAGACCATGTCAGTGTTTACTGACCAGTCCAGCCTCTCGTCCAGGTGCACACCAAGGTATTTGTAGGACCTGACCACCTCCACATCGACCCCTTTGATGGAGATTGGCTGCTGAGAGGGTCTGGACCTTCTGAAGTCTATACACATCTCCTGGATGTTCAGCTTCAGATGGTAATCAGACTAATCAGACAATTCCCTGTCTTCCTCAAAGACACTCAACACTATCTGCCAAGACGGTCCTTTTCTCCGAGTGGGCATACTGACATGTCTCCACAGCTCTGTAAGAGGATGGGTTCCCTTATTGAGTCTTGGTTCCTCTCGAGGTTCCTTCCCCTTTACAAATAACTTTGGCCTGACTTGACACTGTAAGCTGCCCTACACTGAACCATCTCATCCTGTCCACACCAAAGGAGTTTGTTTACGTCTAAAGACTCAATCACACACCACAGTAATTCAACCCCTCTAAATAAATACAGGGGACCTTTCAAACCTCCAGTTTTGGTAACAGAGAAAAGGGTGAGAGAAGAAAAGCAGGAAAAGGAGGTGATTCATCATTCATACGCACACATAGCTAACCTAGAACCTCATGTCAGCATCAGCTTTGCAGCCCCTACCTCAAACTCCTCACGCTCAGCTTTCATTTCTAGTCTTTGTGGCACCTCGGCTGCTTTCTTTCTCCTGGGAGAGAAAAACACTTTGTGACATCAGCAGCTAAATAAAACCAGGCAACTACAGTACACATCTGCAGGAGGGATCCTGGAGTTCAAAACAACAGCGTATATTTAAATATGCATCATCTGTGCGTACGCATCGGTATGCACATGTTCGTTGTACATGTGTTCCAGTCCAGTATAGACCGTCTTCAGGAATGTTCTCCTGTTTGTCGTTGTCATGCGTGTTTTCCTGTAACGTCCACCTGACATTGTTACTTAAGACCCAAGTCACTTCATTTCTAAAGCATATCTAACACTCATTACACTTACTGAGTTACTGTACACCAACACACTACTTACAGCACACTAACACATTACACTTACTGAGTTACTGATAGCACACACACATACTGTACAGGCACACTAACACTTACTGATTTACTGTAGCACCGAAGCACAACACACTACTTTACTGACAGCACACACTAACACATAACACGTACACTTACTGAGATTACTGTACACCACTTAACACACTACTTACACTACAGCACACTAACACATTACACTTACCTGAGTTACTGTACACCAACACACACTAACACATTACAACTACTTACAGCAACACTAAACACATTACACTTACTGATTTACTGTACACCACACACTACTTACAGTACATCCTACAGCACACTAACACATTACACTTACTGAGCGCTTTACTTGTAACACCAACCAACACTTACTAACACTTACAGTGTTTACATCAGTAACACAGCGCATACACGCTTACTGAGTTACTGTACACTTACAACACTTACTGAGATACTGTACAGCACACTAACACATTACACTTACTGAGTTACTGCTGTACACCACTTACACACTACTTACTAGGCAGCACACTAACGTACATTACAACTTACTGAGTTTACTGTACACCAACACGCTACTTACAGCACACTAACACAGTACTACACTACACTTACTGAGTTACTGTACCACCAACACACTACTCTGAGTTCTGTACACAGTACACTAACACACACATTACACTTACTGCTGTACACGTTACTGTACACTACCAACACGCTACTACTACAGCCTTACACTACTACACAACATTACACTTACTGAGTTACTGTACACCAACACACTACTTACAAGCCACACTAACACTTTACACTTAACTGATTTACTGTGTTTACACCAACACACTACTTAAAGTACACATACACTCAACACACTGACACTTACTGACACTAACACATTACTGTACACCAACACACTACTTACAGTACACTAATGCAGTAACATTGAGCAACTTACTGAGTTACTGTACACACCACATACACTTCTGAGTTTACTGTACACCAACACGCTACTTACAGTACACTAACGCATTACACTTACTGAGCTACTGTACACCAACACGCTACTTACAGTACACTAACACATTACACTTACTGAGTTACTGTACACCAACACGCTACTTACAGCACACTAACACATTACACTTACTGAGTTACTGTACACCAACACACTACTTACAGTACACTAACGCATTACACTTACTGGCTTGTAAGGAGAAATGAAAACAGAGGAAGTCAGAGATACCATTCGGAGTCAAGCCGTGCAGAGCTGTAACACTTCCACTATGCATTTTACTGGTCATTCAGGGCAATGACGCAGGTACGGGGCAATGCTCTCCCTTCTCTTAGCACCAGTCTAGATCCTTGAGGCTGCATTTTGGACCAGCTGTAAACAAGACGAGCTTGACTTGCAGATTCCCAGCACATTCCAATAACTAAATACGAGAGGAGATCAAAGCATGAACCACTGAGAGTTTAAACGTTTGGCTTGTACGTTTGACCTCTTTCAGCAGAGTTTACTCATCTATAAAAAGAGCGAGAGAGAGTCAGAGATAAAGAAAAGATCACATGGCCATGTACACATCAGCTGTAGCTCTGGCTGCTCAGGAATTGCAAACAGTAGTAATGTCTGTCTGAAGTGTACAAGAACATTCCTAGACATCCAGCACTTCATATCTTTCAAACAAGCCAAAAATGAGGCACAGAGAGTAGCTTTCCAATTTCCTGGTTCAAACGGGAGGTAAGGCTGTGAGTAGCAGTGGTACAATACTTTGTACTTTTGAAGGTGGATCCATGAGGGAGCATGTATAGAGAAGAGAATAGGTCCCAAGATGGAGCCCTGAGGTACACCACAAGCAATAGGTGCTGAGGAGGAGGAACCATCTTCACAGAACAGGTTCAGTTTTACAGATAGGAGGCAAACCACTTCAGCGCAGCACCCTGGATGTCAACACCACACTTCAGGTGATCCAACAAGATGGTGTGATGGCTATAGAGCAATACAGCTTTATCAAATCTCCCATTCTAACCTCTTTAACTCCTGAAACCCCAGATTTTCAGAAACCACATTGTAGACTGGCTGAGTGATAGAAGTGTGCAGCACCTGTAGTGTGTTTGGACCCGTCAGACTGTCCTGGCCATTTAAGGGGTTAAGTGTTTACCCAGGATCAGGATGTGTACATTGCTGTCAGACACTCATTCTGTGATCTTCGCTCCATCACCCCACAGTCACCCAGGCTGCTCTGTTCCTCCAAGCGCTCCCCTCCGCTCCTCGGCCGAGCCTGAGGCGCTGTCCTGGGGCACGGCTACCTCCAGGCTAGCCGGAACCTTACGCCACGTGGGAGTCACGATGCTCAGAAGTGGAGAGACCTACGAGACAGCTGTCTGACCCCTATAGCACACACACAGATCAGCAAGCTGCAGTACAGAAGCAGTACTTCAGTCACAAATGACTATGAGTACTATTATTACAATTCTCATTTCTCTAGCATATAACCAACATCAAAAGTTCAAGATTCAAGATGCAAACTAACACCTAGCATATAAAATATTACACTGTACCACATGATAAACGTGTCAGAAACGTTAGCGTACCAACGATGCTTGAAACGGGTATAAACAGATGATAGATGGAACAGGATTAACCGGCATCCATGTTTGCTTCCCTGTATTCGCTAACAGGCTACTAGTGATGATGTCATTAACACTCGACAAACTAAATGGAATTACCAAATAAGTCCACTAGGAGGCAGAAAAGCGCATTACATCAAATCACCACTATAGGCAACACAAATAGCTGCACCCAGAAGGAATCAACCTACAGGAATGAAACTTGGTGTGTGGGTTTGACATCATGAGACATGCGAATGATTCAGGTTTCACGCTCGACTGCACATGTGACATAAGCAAGGATGAGCCTTATCGCTGTATCTGACTGACCCAACAGCCACAACATGCGCACAGACCGTTAGGACCACTGTCCTTACCTGGTACTATATATATATATATATATATATACACAGGGGTTGGACAATGAAACTGAAAAACCTGGTTTTAGACCACAATCATTTATTAGTATGGTGTAGGGCCTCCTTTTGCGGCCAATACAGCGTCAGTTCGTCTTGGGAATGACATATACTGCGTCCTGCACAGTGGTCAGAGGGAGTTTAAGCCATTCCTCTTGCAGGATAGTGGCCAGGTCACTACGTGATGCTGGTGGAGGTTCGTCCTTCTTGGTGGTATGCTGACATTACCCTGGATACCGTGGCTCTTGATACATCACAGACTTGCTGTCTTGGTCACAGATGCGCCAGCAAGACGTGCACCAACAGTTTGTCCTCTTTTGAACTCTGGTATGTCACCCATAATGCTGTGTGCATTGCAGTATTTTGAGCAGAACTGTGCTCTTACCTGCTAACTGAACCTTCACACTCTGCTCTTACTGGTGCAATGTGCAATTAATGAAGATTGGCCACCAGGCTGGTCCAATTTAGCCATGAGACCTCCCACACTAAAATGACAGCTGTTTCAGTTTCACTGTCCAACACCTGTATATATATATATATATACATATACAGTGGGGTGGGAAAGTTTGGGCAGCGTTGTTAATTTTCCTAAAATTACCTTTATAAAGTATTGATTGTTTGGATAAAAACATTGCGTTAAATATATCATACAGGGGACAAACACAGTGATATTTGAGAAGTGAAATGAAGTTTATATGATTTACAGAAAGTGTGCAATAATTGGTTAAACCAAAGTAGGCAGGTGCATAAATTTGGGCACTGTTGTCATTTTATTGATTTCAAAACCTTTAGAACTAATTATTGGAACTCAAATTTGGTTTGGTAAGTTCAGTGACCCTTGACCTCCGTACACAGGTGACTCCAATTATGAGAAAGGGTATTTAAGGGTGGCAATTGTAAGTTTTTCTCCTCTTTGCATTTTCTCTGAAGAATCGCAGCATGGGAGTCTCAAAACAACTTTCAAATGACCTGAAAACAAAGATTGTTCACTGGCATGGTTTAGGGGAAGGATACAGAAAGCTCTCTCAGAGATTTCAGCTTTCAGTCTCCACTGTGAGAAACATTGTGAGGAAATGGAAGACCACAGGCACAGTTCAAGTCAAGGCTCGAAGTGGCAGACCAAGAAAAATCTGGAATAAACAGAAGCGAAGGATGTTGAGAACAGTCAGAGTCAACCCCCAGACCAGCACCAAAGACCTACAACATGATCTTGCTGCTGATGGAGTCACTGTGCATCGTTCAACTATTTGGCGCACTTTACACAAGGAGATGCTGTATGGGAGAGTGATGCAGAGGAAGCATTTTCTCCGCCCACATCACAAACAGAGCCGCTTGAGGTATGCTAAAGCACATTTGGACAAGCCAGCTTCATTTTGGAATAAGGTGCTGTGGACTGTGTCCACCAAGACAACAGCAGGATTAAGATGACTGTCTGATGACATCTGTCTGGTGGCACGAACAGGAGGACATCACTGCTCGCTGAATGTCTGCAGTTGTGGTTGTTGGGTCAGTCAGGTACAGCGATTAGGCCCGTCCTTGCTTACCTCACATGCGCCAAACTTGAATCCTCTGCTTGTGTAATGATGTCAAACCTTCCCACCAATGAGTGTATAAAGTAGATGGCAGAGATAAGCTAGAGAGAGAATGGAAGCACGAGGTAAGTGTTAGTGAGGGTGTGAGTATGGAATGGCTAGTGTGTATAAGAGATACAACATTCATTAGAGAGAGAGAGCGAGGGAGGGATGGCTTGCGGCAAATCTCCAAGTTTCTCTGCACCGAGGATCTCTTTGGAGATCTCGGGCTCTCGCTGAATGAAAGATGTCTTTCTCGGCAGACCTCAATGAATTCATGTTCCCCATTGTTACTGCATAAACAGAGCTTGTCCAGTATTAGCTAGTCAGTAGTATGCGCATGCTGGCATCAGATAAATCCAGCAGGTATCCCAGTGGAACCCAACTCGCATATATCAGGAAATCATAGAGCGGTTAGACACACTGCGGTTGTGAAAATGCCCATCCACCTGGAATACCGAAGAACACGGACAAGGTACATTAAAGCCTGAACGTCTCAGATCTACATGTGCTTGCTAAACATCTTACAACCATGGTCATTAACCCGGTTCCTTGTTTGCTGCTGTAACAGCCTCCACTCTCCTGGGAGGGATCTCCAACAGGTTTTGTATTCGCCTCCATTCAGTCATGAGAACATTAGTGAGGTCAGGGAGCGATGCTGGGCGATAAGGGCTGACACCTGAGCATTATAATTCATCACAGAGATGTTGGATGGCATTGGGGTCAGGGCTCTGCGGAGAACTGTCAATCTCCATCCCACTAAACTCAGACAATCGTTCTTTATGGAGCTCGCTTTGTTCACAGGAGCGCAGGCGTGCTGAAACAGGAAAACAGAACCTTCCCTGGACTGTTCCACCGTACTGGAAGACCTTCCTCCACTGAAAGGGGACCCCCACCGTTCCTCCTTCACCAAGTGGGCACTCTGCATTGGGGAAGTGAAGAACTGAGCAACAGCTGGGCTACTGTCTCTGACTGTACATCTGCAAGGTGGACCAGTCAGGTAGGAGTGTCTAATAGAGTGGACAGTGAATGGACGCAGTGATTGAACACTCACACCAGAACAACACACAGTAACACACCATCACCACGTCAGTGTCACTGCTGAGAATGATCCACCACCCGCATAATACCTGCTCTGTGGTGGTCCTGCCAACTGACTGATCAGGATAAAGGGGGGCTAACAAAGTATACAGAGAAGCAAAGCCCAGGTAAGCACTGCTGAAGGCCTGTGTGCACATCGGTCCACAGTTAGGTCAAATGTCCACACATAGAGAAAATTCAAGATGGCTGCTACTCTTGCTGGGAGTGGGCTATTCAGAACACTCAAAAGAGCACCATGGGTAATCCTGTAAGAGGTAAGAACGAACCCAAGACGTTAGTCTACAGACGGTTCTGGCGTACATGTAAAATGACGCTAGGTTTGGAAGGTAAAGGACACTGCACACCAACACCAAAACCTCCTCACAACTGGGAAGCATGGCGGTGGGAACATAGGGTGACCACACGTCCGGTTTTAGGTCGGACAGTCACAGTCCTCGGTCCGGTGAAGTACCTGGATGGATATCTGGGTTCATCTTCTGGGGATGAACTATTTAAAATGTTCACTCGCCGACTATATTGTGTGTGCCATTGGCTCATGTCCTTGTCAAAAGACATGCCTTGCATTTCATTGGATTACCAAGGTCATGTGACGTTGTGACTTGCCTGCCGGCTAACACAGGTCAACCCTCAACTAGTCAATTAGTAAGCTCCCGTCAGACTCATGAAGGTCATCAATCCACCCAATGATTATGTAGGTTGGGTTATAGGGTGGCCACTCTATGGCAGCATCATGGTTTGTGGCTGCACCGCCTCAGGCTCTGAACATCTTGTGATGCTTGAGGAGGAGCAGTTCATGACCTCAAGCTGAAGAGATGTTGGATCACACAGCAAGACAATGACCCATAGCCCACCAGGACATTAACTGTGTGGTAATGGGTAGATAAACGAGAATGAGAAAAAGAAGAGGATCTGTGTTTTGGAATGGCCGAGTCAGAGTCCTGACCTTAACCCTAATGAGATGCTCCAGTGTGACCTGCGGGTGAAACACATTTGCAGGAAGGAATGGTCCAATCCGTATGAGGAGCTCGGGAAATGTTGGGAGGTGGAGGTGATGCTGCTAAAGTAGAATCTACAGGTGATTAAGGGCTCACCTACTTATTCTAGTCTACATGGTGGATGTTACCCAATGTGCTCCATACAGGACATTAAAAAACTCTGGTATTAGTCCAAATGTCTTTGTCTATGATTGGGACAGAATCAGACCTACAGGAGTAATCACTTGCCACTGTCCCAAGTGCACCAATATGGTTCTAATCTGTTCCAATCTAATGGTAGGTGGAGGTGATACAAAGAACATAGACAGTACAAGATACACTATAGTACCAACAGTATTCACTCACCCAACCAAATCACTGAATTCAGGTCCAATCACTTCCATGGCCACAGGTGTATGAAACCAAGCACCTAGCCATGCAGACTTCCTACAGACACTAGTGAGAGAATGGGTCACCCTCAGTGAACTCCAGCATGGTAGCATGGTAGCGTGATAAGATGCCACCCACCCTCCCTCCCTCCCTCCCTCCCTCCCTCCCTCTCTCTCCCTCCCTCCCTCTCTCTCTCTCCCTCCCTCTCTCTCTCTCCCTCCCTCCCTCCCTCTCTCTCTCTCTCCCTCCCTCTCTCACTCTCTCTCTCTCTCTCTCTCTCACTCTCCTTCTCTCTCTCTCTCTCTCCCTCTCCCTCCCCCCCTCTCTCTCTCTCTCTCCCTCTCTCTTTCTCTTTCCCCCTCTCTCTCTTTCCCTTTCTCTCTCTCTCTCCCTCCTTCTCTCTCTTTCTCTCTCTCTTTCCCTCTCTCTCTCTCTCGATCTTCTTCCTCTCCTCTCGCTCCTCTCTCCCTGCCTTCTCTCTGCTCTCCTTCCTCCTCCCTCTCTCACTCCACAAAAAACCCCCCCAAACACTCTCTCTCTTCTCTCTCTCTCCTCTCCTT
>JAMWET010003434.1:0-66422 GCA_024036415.1 Prochilodus magdalenae | reverse complement strand
GTTGTTTGAAACATTCCCATTTGGCACATTCTTTTTTCCCTTTCTCCCCGAGAGCCCCATATCCCGTCGCTAACACCTCGAGCCTACCTCTTTCCTCTCTTCTCTAATACCTCTTCTCTTTCACATCCCTATATCGTCTCTCCCCTCTCGTCTTTCTTCATCCAGCGCAATTACCACTCGTCTCCCCCCCCCTTTTTTCTCTCACCCGTTGTTGCACTTCTTTCTTTCTTTTCGTCCTTCCTTTTCTACATTGTACAGGCTATTTTCTATTTTTCCCTGTTAATTGCGTTTTTGCCCACCCTATGGCACTCCATCGTTCCACTGGTTCATCAGTCCATGTGTCTCTCTGTCCAACCATCCACTCGTTTTTCTATCGATTAACCTATTTCTCACTTATACCTCCCATCCATTTATCCATTTTATAGTCCTTCCATCGATTGATCAATCGATTCATCCATCAATCCATCCCATTCATGTATCCATTTATTATTTCATTCATCCTTTAATCTATGAATCCATCCATACATCTACCCATTCATATACAGTATCTTCCCAACCAATTATCTATCCTTTACCACTCTACATACTCATGCCCTTACTGGCGTAAGAAAGTTTCAGTAAGATCTCCTTCTGTCACATAACTCCTCCACCACTCTCTCTATCTCTCTTATCATCTTTCTCTACTGTCCTACTACATCCTAACTCTCAGCATGCCTATGGATACATTGAGATGGACGTCAGGCTGGACGGAATGAAGTTCATAAATAGCATCTTAGCTGTCTTACTGACTTTTAATCTCTCATCTGAGAATATCAGTATCAATTACGAGGAACTGCTATGTTTTTACAGATGCTGGCATTACAAACGCATGAAGATGGTAAATAAAAACATACACAGAGGGAAAATGGAAACATAAAACATGCTAAAGATAAATGAGAAAGTCTGCTGACACCGTGAAAAGTGATGTTCAGTGTCTCCTGACTTCTGTCACACTGCAGAGTACATACAGAGTGCTGAGAACGTCTGCAGAGAGAGATGCTCCTGAGACACAGCCACAAAAATACATCACCATAACAACCAGCGTTTATCATTGATCAGCTAGTCATAGCACACACATGACAAGCATGCGCACACACAAACACACACACACACACACACAGTGGTACTGTAAGTGTTTCTTCTAGGGTCGCAGAGCACAGTCTATTTTAAGAGCAGTCCGCTGAAAATCCTGAATTTCTGATCAGCAGCAGAAACATACACACACACCAGGAAACTATTAGCAGCTTCATTTTTAGCTCCGTCACTCAAACTAGGCGAGAGGGGGAACACAGAACTGAGAGACAAACCGTGGAAATACTGAAACACAATCAGCAGCAAAACTGACAAAAGCACGGTCCAACTCCAACTCTGCTACAGCTCACACAAACGACACATAACCATGCCTTCTGCCTTTTCTGGCAGTGCTGTAAAACCAGTACAATCAGTGTTATTAGGTATATGGATGCAAAATGCATGGGGTCCTGAAGAGACCAGGAGACCAAGACCACCCCCCCCCAAACTCCTTTAACTCCCCCTTAAAGTCACCGAATCGAAATTCTTGGGGGGGGGGTGGGGTTGGGGTGTTCGGAAAATATTTATTTATTATGGGGTTATGGGGTTATGCGATTATGCGGTTATGCGACTAACAACTTATCAAATACACAGAACACCCAAACAGCACTACGCCCCAAGTCACATAAACCATAATACACCATATCTGGACCAAGAATATCTGGAGAACAACAGTCGGAAGTCACCATGGATCACCATGCACCAATAACAACCACACAGGATATGCAAGCCAGCAAATAACTGCCATAGAAATAATTGCAAATCATCATTTAAATGTGTTTTATTTATTAAATGGCCTCATTAGCATATTTAATCTTTTATACAGGTGAGGAAATAACAAGGTTTTTAAGAGGGGGATCTTAAGGGGGATATCACATTCAGTATAATTCAGTGTTTAAGATGTGAAGAGTTATTCCGGGTGGTATGGTATGTTCTTCACAGTGGTGGTGAATGGAACCAGGGGTTACCATGTCTATGACCCAAATATAGCAAGTCTACTTACTATCCAAAACCAGCAGTGAACCTGCACGTTTCTTCCGATGGTAAAACTGAAAATAATTTAAAATAATTCAATTTGTGGGGTAAAGTGGGCTTTAAGAGGTGGGGGGCTAGTTCCTATCACCAGCACGGACTCTAAATGGCTTTGCTTTACATCTTAGGCACTTATTTTGTTGCAGATTTTATTAATATATGGAATTCCTGTTTATCCAGTTATGTAAATGTCCATTTCAGCATCTTTAAGGATACAGAATGCTGCTGCACTAAAGTACCACACTCCAACACTAGGCACTGACATTTCCACGTCCCAGCGAATGGTGTCCTAACTATTTATTTACAGCTCATTGTTACCCAGAGAGGCGTCACATACTGCCTTTATACCCATAATTCCCTCCTACGCCGGGCAGGAAGCAGAGGGTGCAGAGATACACCAATTAGCGTCAGGAAGACGGGTAGGCAGAGCATGCAGTACAGAACTGTGTGAGCCAAAGAAAAATGTCCCATCTCATAAAGAGAAGTGCGTATTTCAGATATGCTGCTTAAACAGACAATCAGAGTAGACAGTGCATAAATTACCGCATGTCAGAGTCTTTTTATTAACCCGCATGAAGACAAACTCATTCCACATATTGTTTACAACGAATAATAAAAAAAAAGATTTCGACTCTGATTATTTATAGTGCCGGTGACCCCTGGTGGGTGGCAAGGTCAGATCTACTGAAGATTTTTTCTCCACTGGGTGTGTGTATAAAAATAACTGATCAAACACACAGAACACTCAAACAGCAATACACCCCCAGGTACACTGCAAATCAACCATAGAATATCTGGAGAACAACAGACAGGAGCAAAATCAACCAACAAGACCAACCAAGAACCAACAAGGACCAAAAAACCAACATAACCCACATTAACACAGGCAAAGGAAAATCAGCATCAACCAACATGGATCACCATGGACCAATAAGAACCATACAGGATCACCATGTACCAAGAAGAACCAAATAAGAACCTTTAGGGGTCAACAGTAATAAAAAGGAACCACCATGTCTGAAATGGACCAAGAGGAAACAGCATCACCCAACATTGTTTCAACACTGAGCAAGAAGAACCAACATGGACCAATAAAAACCATCATGGATCAACAACACTGACAAAGAAATCGACAGGAATGAATACAGATTAACAGGTACAAAGAAGACCAAGGTCAATCAACCTGGACCAGTAAGAATCATATAGGGTCAAACTCGATCAACAAAAAACAAAATAGATCAATATGGACCAAGAAAAACCATAAAGAGTCAACATGGATCAAGAAGAATGGCAATGGATCAACACAGATCGAAAAAAATTACGTCATCCAACATGGATACTATGGAAACTATGAAGGATTAGCATGGACCAGGATGAACTGCCAAGAATCAACATGGATTAACTCTACAAGAAGAATCAACATGGACCAAAAACAGCCAACACAGAGCAAGGTGTAAAGAAGGACTACAATAGACCAATATGGGCCAAAAAAGGGGCACTAAAGAACAAAAATGGCCAGTGGGAGTCAAAATGGACCAAACTGGACCTTAGAAGAGCCAGCATGGAGCTAGATTAACCAAGGAGAAATGTCACTAACCAAGAACAACTAATATGGACCAATAAGAACAAATAAGAACAATGAGAACAAAGACCAACAAGAACCAACGAAGAACAACAACAACCAATAAGGACTAATGTTCCAACTCATTTCATGGTTCTAACAGTGATTGGGCTTGTTAGAAAAGATAACTGAATGATTTACATGATACTGTACAACATAAACACACATATAACCCCACACAGATCAAATGTCCCTAGCAGCCTTTTAACATTTGGCAGTTTCCATCAATAAAACAGACCAAGCAATCAAATATTTCACATTGGCAAGCTAACCTGTGATCCATGTGACTCCACCAAAGTCAAAGTCGGCTAATGAATTCTGCATAATTAAACATGAATAATTAGCCTTCATTAGCTCCATTTTCTCCAACCCGCCTGCTCCGCACAGCAGAATCGGCATCTTAATGTAGAACGGCGCCCAAATTACAACAAGCATTATAGTCAATTCAATTCTATTTCTATTCATTATGATTAGTAACGCAGCTCTGAATAGCAGTTCTAGTCTCCAGCAGCAGTTATTCCAGTTTTTACATACTTTCATGTAGTACAATTAGCATGTTGATGAAGATAACATCTTCAACCCGAGGCAAAAATCTAAGAAAGTGAGGAAATGGAAAGTGTGAGATTATAAAGGGGCATAATGAAGCAATCAGCTTTAGAGAGTTCTGTGGGTTTTATTACAGAGCTAAAATCACTTTGATTTTACAGGGCAAGCCAAAAGGCACATATCCAGCCATCAAATAAACTCCAGGGATATCAAAGCTATTGCTAAATTCCCTCATTTCCACTGCTGTCTGCGATACAACATTGGGCTGGTGAAATCTGCCCACATTTCACGCAATCTTCAAACAACAGACTTATGGCAAGGAGCAACAAGGACCAACCTGGGACATCACTGACCAAAAAGTAACAATGTGAGCCCACATGGGGTAACACTGACCAGTGTCATCATTAACTAGCAATGGACAATCTGGACCAACAAGACCTAACATGGACCAAAAACACAGACTGACATGGACCAAGAAGACCAAACATGTATCAGCATGGTCAGCAAGTGCCAGTAATGACCATAATGGACCAACACGGGCCAACGTGAACCAGCAGCAGTCGACTTGAACCTGCAAGGTCAAAAAAGGGCCAACATGGACCAACACTGACAGTCAGGGGTCAACATTCACCAGCAAGGCCCAATAAGGGTGGGCACGGATTATCATAGGCCAACACTGACCAACATGTATCAAACAGTGTCCAATACCGACAAGCAAGGTCCAATAAGATAAGATAAGATATAATTATTGATCCCACATTGGGGAAATTTGCAATAAGGACCAACACTGAGAGTCAAGGGTCAACATTGACCAGCAAGGGACAATAAAGGCAGACATGGATTATCATGGGCCAGCACTGACCAACATGTATCAAACAGTGTCCAACACAGACAAGCAAGGTCCAATAAGGACCAACACCGACAGTCAAGGGTCAACATTGACCAGCAAGGAACACTAAAGGCAGACATGAATTATCATAAGCCAGCACTGACCAACATGTATCAAACAGTCGCCAAAGCAGACAAGCAAGGTCCAATAAGGACCAACACAGACCACTGAAGACCAATACTGACCAACAGGACCAACCAGGGTCAACGTTGAGCAACATGGACCAGCAGGTTCCAATAAAGTTAACATGAATCAACAAGAGCCAGTAAGTGCCAAGGATGACCAACACTCACCAACAAGAAACAACACAGACCTACTAGAGCCAACACGGAACCACTAGAGCCAACACTGACCCACTAGAGCCAACATGGAACCACTAGAGCCAACATGGAACCACTAGAGCCAACATTGACCCACTAGAGCCAACATGGAACCACTAGAGCCAACATGGACCCACTAGAGCCAACATGGAACCACTAGAGCCAATATGGACCCACTAGAGCCAACATGGACCCACTAGAGCCAATATGGACCCACTAGAGCCAACATGGAGAGCCAGTAAGTGCCAAAGATGACCAACACTCACCAACAAGAAAAAGCACAGACCTACTACAGCCAACATGGACCCACTAGAGCCAACATGGACCCACTTGACTCAACATGTACCAGCATGGCCCAACAACCGCCAACACTGGCCCACAAGGATCAACATAAACCAACAAGGGACAACAGTGACCGACAAAGAACGATCTTAACCACCAAGGGCCAAAAAGAGCCAACATGGGAAAATATTACAGCTCATGTTAAGGAGGTTTCTGATGAATCCACCCATTTCCACTGCTGCCTACGGAACAAGTTACAGTATGTGTGGTACGGATATTTACATAGTATCTGTGTCACAACAGACCAATGGTCAATTAAATATGACAAGGCAGAGTATTTTATCCATCGCTTTTGAACAGCGCCACGTTTTTTTCAGCAATCTGGCAAAAACCAAGGAGGGGAATAGAAACGCAACTTTCTTTCCTGGAATTCTTTTGATGTTCTTTTAGCTAATGTGTTGAAATATGAATTATTCATAAACTAAGAAGAAGAAATAGAGGAACATAAAGTATTCCTCAGCAGCTTCACCTACAGAAACACACAGGGGAGCTTAAAGGTTCTGCAATGTGTATCTGCATGCGTCTTCATCTGGATCTGTGGTAATTCACTGAATGCAAATCACGCTTGTGTGTACTTTCGAACAGAAGCCGCTTAACTGAGCTCTATTCTGTGGAAATGCTGCACGCTTTTAAATTAGGCATTTACATTTGAAGAGATGTGCAGACTGCTGGAGTAGATACAGACTCATTCAAAACATCAATACAGGACAGTTTGTTCAGGTTTGTACCAGCACCAGACTGTCATGCTGTCTGTTTAGCAAGCTGAACAGTGATTTTGGACCTTCTGACATGAAATTACAGTTATGCCATATCAGTATACACAGTTGTGTCACTTTATTATGACCGCTGCCAACTTTCAGCAGCAGTCTGCACACGTGAAGGGCCAGTATACGCTCATAGTCTTCCCTGGGGCAGATGGGAACTTCAAGAAAGACAATGCGACATGTCACACTGCTACAAATGTCCAACATTGGTTGGAAGATCATGAGAAAAACTTCTAAGTGCTAACCCCCACCCCACCCATACCCTAGAGTTAAACCCACTGAGCATCTGTAGGACCACCTTGATCGTCGTGTTCACTCTATGAATCCTACCCCACACTTCCTCCAGCAGCTGTGGGATGCACTTCAGTCAGCATGGCTCCAGATACCTGTGACAACCTACCAGGACCTTACTGAGTCATTCCCATCCCATATAGCTGCTGTCTGTGCTGCACACAGTGGATAATCTGGATAAATCTGGATGGTCATAATAATGTGACTCGACTGTCTATAAGAACAATTAATACAATTTGAACAGTAAGTTGTGGAATAAGAAACTCAGTGTCAGCTGCTGCACAATGTAAAGTGGAACAGGAAATCACGAACAAGAGGCTGGAGATTGTCCTTATTGGGAAATATTAGCAGCATTAACCAGATTCTCATATGTACAGAATTAACATTAAAACACATTATATAGACTGGGGTAGAATTTTCCGGGGGTTTGAGTCCACCTTGAGTCCACCTTGGACAAGACTCCTAACATGACCTTCACATACCTGTGTGAATGCAAACTGTCATATTGGTGCCGGAGCCTATCCCAGCATTTACTGGGCGGAAGGCTGAAAACAGCCTGTGCAGGCACAGCAACAGCTTGACATAACAATATAATATTTAGAAAACATATTTGGCCAATAAACCATTTTAAGAAGCTCCTTTGTTGAGACGTTTGAGGCTCCTAAATACGTACGAGTGAGTGAGTCAATTCTAGGTCATGTGGGGTTGTTCAGCAATCTCTAATAGACTTCATTATGTGGTTTCTGACACCTATAAACATGGTCTATAATGTTATTATCGTTATTATCTATAACGCTATCTATAAACATGGTATAAAGTACATTAGCATAGCTAACAAAAGAAGCAGCCATCTAGGATAGTGAATTAGGTCCATACGTAGTGCCACTCCATTATTCTAGATAACAGTATCCTATTAGCAAAAAGGGTTCTATATAGCACTTTTGGATTAGTAACAATAGCAAACCTATTGTGATGCTTTAAAGCACCATATACAACTGCTGTTTCACCACGGAGAAGATCCATTTGCCCATTTACGTCTGAATTTAATTTGATTGGACTCAAATGGTACTTTAAGTGTTTAAGGTTCTCTATTTAAACCTCCCAACTAAAGAACCCCTGACAAATTCTGTTCATAAAGGTGTATACAGAACACTAATTGGAGGTGGGCAAACGCCTGCTGCTTGTTACCTACAGTACTGCTAAATCTAGAGAAGCAAAGCTCAGACACAATATGCTTTGGGGTAACGGAAGGAGGGGGGGTGTCCTGGGGGAATTTGAGGTTAGACTCAGCCACCGTGTTGAGCTCAGGTTCTGATTCTGAATTTCAATTGTGACCTAAAAACTGAAGCGCACTGAAACGGCTCCTTTTAGCTGACAGCTTCATCACAGGCTGTCTGGCCTCCCCCTGCTGTGTGTGTGTGTGTGTATGCAGTCAGGCATGCCGTCCCCGTGTGACCCAGAATACCAAGTGAGGTCACACACACACACACACACACACACACAAACTCACACAATCTCATACAAATACACACACACACCCCTTCAGTGTTTGGTTCAGTAGCCTCACTCAAAACTCTCTGACCACATCACCCTTCCTATCTTAACTAACACAACTGTTCTTCTCAAGCATTCATTAATGCAGCCATTTGTTGGAGTCATTAATCCAGATTATTACTAATATTGCCATTAATGCATGTATATGTATTAATATTAATATGTAAAATGTGGTACGTAAACCAACAGAAAGCAGTGATTTGTCATATTTACAGTCATGCAGTCAGCACACATACATAATTACACTCATCAGTAAAAGAACAGCTGCACCCAGAAGGAAGTGTGGGATTACAGTGCTATTGGGAAGGAAGATAGAGGTCACCAGGAACAATACATGATGACACATTTAGACTGATATGGGCAATATTTATTGAGCTCCACACACAGAAGTAGTCTCTCATGCAACATGCCAGACGTCTCAGCATGGAGGTGTAGAGGTTCCTAATGGTGTCCTGTGATAATCCATCCCATGCATCTTAAATATTCTCACACAGTTCCTGCAGCTTTTGTGGTAGAGGTGGAGTGTTGATGGTGCGACTAATAGTATCCCACACATTTCCAATTGGGGATAGGTCTGGCGATGGTGCTGACCACCGTGCTTCCACACACGGATTCATTGGTCGTCTCCACCAAAACAACGGTGGGACTCGTCACTGAAGATGATCTGCTGCCAGACAAGATGACTCATGGAGGGCATCACAGCTCACTGAATGTCCATAATAGTGGATGTTGGGTCAGTCACGTAGCTTTCTGTCTTACGATTTCACACCATGACAACTATGTTTTGGCCATGAGGGAGTGTATATATAAGCACATCCTTGAATAGTCTACAAATATCTACTTCAGACTACCACTAAATTCAACTTCTAAACTCACACTTTCCCCAAATCTTCCATTAAACATACTGACTTCTGCCCCTTTTCTAAATGCCTTCGGATTTTTTGATTTTGACATCACCTTGCACTAGCAGTAAGGGCAAAATAATTACAATCAACAACATCACAGCTCACTGTGGACTGTGGAAGGGGAACCAGAGGTCACCATGTCTACAACACAAATACAGCCATTTTATTTCCTATCCAAAACCAGCAGTGAACCTTTTAGAGGTGGACGTCTAGTTCCTATCACCATCACCGTGAATAATTCTCAGTCTGTATATTTTTTGGGTTTCACACCAAAGCACTCTAAAAAGAGTTTGTTTACATCCTACTTGTTCAGTCATGCAGAGATATTGATATTTAAAACCAATTTTATCACAAATACATTTAAACTGGTGTAAATTTGAGAAAGGCAACCAAAAAAGAGGTCTTTTATAATTGTTGGTGATGTAAATGAAACCATGATTCATATGGCTATTCTGAATATACCATGTATACCACATATACCATATACAGTACATATCTATACTGTAGAGAAGATCTTAGTTTTAAGACCAATGAAATTTTTGTTCTGACTTTTGTTGTTGGATTTTGTGTGGACAGGTGGGACAGGTTGTTTTCCAATGTTGGTTCTTAAATAGCCCTCACCACACAAATACAGGACAATGATTGGCTAGGTCACGGTGACAAACAAACACCACCAATTAGCTCCCTTATAAAAGACCTTCACTGCGGAAAATCAGTAGAACATGAGCATCACCAACAGCTGAAACCACCACCTTGTTTATGTTTGTGGCTGTCATATCTCACACGAACCCCACAATACACACATTCAGGTGAAAGGTGTGGATTAAGAGTGAGCATTCAGTGTGGAAAACGACCCGCTCAGCTTTCAGAGTGGATTTAGTCAGTGCAGGAGCTTCTGCTGAAGTCCTTCAGAATGGGAATTACTCTTTCTGAGAAGTGCATAAACATCTCAAGTACAACAACAAAACTAGTAACTCAATTTTTCCATCCATCCATCTTTTACATTGTTTATCCTTCTGGGTTGCGGGGGGTGCTTAAACCTATCCCAGTGCTCATTAGGCAGAGGGCAGGAAACACCCTGGACATGCTGCCAGTCCATCACAGGGCAGACACACAAGTAGTCACACCAAGGGGGGCAATTTAGCATCCCTGATTCACCTGACTGTATGTGTTTAGAATGGGCAAGAAAATCGAAGCACCCAGAGGAAACCCAAGCAGACACAGGTAGGACATGCAAACACCACACTGAAGGGCCTCTGGAAAAACCAGCTGGAGGTGCCGCCCTCCATTTTCAGTCATTTTTAATTATTTTATGTTATGGAAACCCAGCTGTTTCTGACACTCTCAACATGTACTGATGAATGGACAGATAGAAATGATCCAATATGACCTTAAATGACCTTTTCCTGTCTCCAATATAGTCACTATATAGGAATACAATTCTACCCATAAACACAACACTGAACATAAAGAGTGTGATCTGGTGATTAGCTTACCTGGAGAGCAACCGGAGGCAGGAGAAACAGCAGCCGGAAAAGAACAAGAGAGAGAGAGAGAGAGGGAAAGGAAGGATTAGATGAATAAAATAAGAACTGTATACACAAACACCAAGAACATGCACATACACTGCTGATATCCCACACTCGTTACAATCATATAAGAGTATTAGAGTATATAAGAGTATTAGAGTATGGAGTGTGGTATAAACACACTGTACCGTCCAGTACATACAGTCCACACAAGAAAACCAAACAGCAAAAATTCACTGTATTTCTGATGTTATGAAAAAAAAATTACACCCAATATATATGCCTATACATCCTACAGAAGTTTAGCCACGCCCACTCAACAACAAAGTTATAAGGAGTGTTTTGAGTCAAAACACAGAGCAGTCAATCAGAGTAGAGCTCATTTACATATATCAGTCTTAAAGCAGCCCGTTGGTAAGGAATAAAGGGAGGTGGGAAAATGACTGCATAGACATAGAAATATGAATGACTATGATTATTATATTTGGTGTATATGGCAATCATTATAAGACAAAAAGATTAAACAGGAGAAAACTGAAGCATGAACCAGTTAAAGTACAGATTTCCAAATGATTATTGACTTGGATGCGAGTTTCTATTTCGCACAGAACCTTTAAAGTAGGAATTCAAGAGCATAGTGATCTTGTGAGTGTTACGAAACCAACCCACTTGTCTGAGACAGTGATAAAAAAGGGGTGGCTATAAATCAAGATTAATATGGCACAAAATGGAGAAAGAACAAAAACAACAAGAATGACCTCCAAATCCTATAAAACATATCTGAACCAGGAGCTGAGTACCGAATCTTTCTAGCTCGAGGCAGAACATGATATCCTGGAGCCACTTTGAGTACCTTGGTAAAGCAGCCCTCTTTCATCTAAAGACTGCACATGGTGCAGTGAGGGAAGCAAGCGCCAGGGCATCACACCTAGCTTTTGGTAACACCTAAAAAAGGTTGGGATTGGGACACAGAGAGAGCAAGTATCAACTTCAACCCCACCAGAGAATTCTCCCTATTTCCAGCATGGACTAAGAAACCCTCTGTAGTCGGGATTATGCCCATATGCGGAATGTGTAGGGTCCATATTGCTGCCGTAGTAAATACAAACACTGGCAAAGATGTGGTACTGATGGCCTGTGGTTGGCACTGGGAAACTGACCTGCACCACTTCTGGCAGACAGCGCAATTACCACTGATACTGGCAAACTGCATGTAGGCCAAAAGTGGCACATACACTGAAAGCGCTGGTGTGGCCCATATGTCTCGATCTGGGCCACTTCGTGGTTGCTTACAAGTTTGTGTTCATTGAACATTAATTAGTAACTTCATAGAGCAATAAAACTTCTCTGCTGTTCCTCAAACTTTAACTTTTATTCCAGCCATGTAACCTAATTACTAAATTAAACTGGCTTATAAACAGGAGCATGGTCGGATGTAGCATCACATGCATCTGCAGCTGGTCCCCTCCCCAAATCCCAGTCCCCCAGCCTGGTGGCCCAGTGCAACAGTGCTGTACAAGGAACATTGTGGATTTTGTACTAATAAGTGGTGGGTCAATTCTGTCAGAGGTGGTTTAAAGGTGGTTGAGATGGCATCATGTCCATGCCCATCATGTGGGCAGCAAGTACGTGGCCCAGGTTTTAACAGGATAGTATATGTGGCTGGCAAGCTCTTATCATGAAGAATCGCATGAGGCTTTGCCAATCTGAAATAACCTGGACCAAGTTTTTCAAGTTACCTCTTTAGTGTCAGAACAGCAGACATAATAGACTTTGCCTTCTATCACGTGATTGGCTGCTCCTACAATGGAACTGAGCCCCTATGTCTTGGAACAATGGAATTTCTTTAATATCACTACAGTAAAGCATGAATGTAATTTAACTGGGCTGTTATTTGGGTTTTAACCACGGACTAAACTTACCCCAGGACCAGTGTCACAATTCACCCCACCATTTTGAGAAAATGTATGTTGTGCAGTTAAATGTTTTGAGCGGATATCTGCTGAAGCCATGATACGATTTCTATATCACTGTGGATCCCCATACAGCACAAAATATAAACGAATACAGCGCCGTTCTAAATACTGGCGTATCACTATAACACAATGACAGAAGTCCATGAACACGGATACTCAAACTGTCCTGCACTGTGGTGGAAAAACCTGCCGTCTTTAGACAACACAACAGACGTGTAGATCCATCTGGAGTCTCAGTGCAACCACAGTCCACACGCCTGAGCTTCATGTGGAACACAGAGCAAAGAAACCCTTCGTGTAATCTTCAAATTTCCTGCTGCGGTGCTTTGATGTAGGTCTGGCGTTGGAGGATTTTATTTTACGACAAATTATAAAAAAAAAAGGACATTAAGAGGAAACACGCAGCTCACATCCCGTCTGCTTAAATCTGAAACACGAAAACGAACAAACCCGCATTACAGAAGAGTTCATTAGGTGGTTTAATTTCGAGTCCGTTTGGGATGTGTTCGTGTTTACCCCACACGATACCCTATAAAACAATGGAGCAAATTAAAACAGCGAATGCTGGTTTAATGAAAACGCTGGCAGAGTGTTATACAAACGTCATGAACGGAAAAGTAGGGGCTGCAGAATCAGTGACATGGTCGAATTCTGTTTACAGAGAAAGAGAAAAGTATTGTTAACTCCTAAAGTAACAAGAATTTATATTTTATCAGTCTATTCATAATAAATAATAAATAAATTATTTTAAACTTGGTTTTAATGGGCAGGGGAAGGTAACAGAGAGAGAAAAATACAGAGGAAATGTCTGCTGATGACCCATGAACGTTAGCTCTGCTCTGGTTCGGACCCCGGGCGTTCTGGCACAGTAAAACAGTTTAAAATGGTTCCAGTAAAGAAACCACCCAAGTAGAATTGGATCACCCAGTTGATATATTCCCCCTCTTTACCCCGAATGTAGTCAATCAGCCAAGACGTGTTTGGTGTCTGAAGTTTGCTTTTTTGGTTTCAGCTCTGGAGCTACAAAGCTAATGCAGCTAACAAGCATCCAGATAGTGAACTTATATGAGATGGTCCACCCTTGGACCCCCAGATTACTGTCCTGCTTACAAGAATGAACTAGTTTTTAATCTCCTTAAACAGAGTTTAAATGCACAGAGACTTTTTTTTTAGAAAATAAACCAACACAAAAATAAAAACAACTGAGAAGAAAAAAAGACTAAAAATGTTCCTATGAATTAGTTAGTAAACTAATCTACAAAATGAAGCCGGATGAAGGTAGAAGTAAATCAGACAAGACATAAAAATGATATTTTGTCTAATAATTGCCCAGAATGTGCTGAGCAAAACCACAAGCTTTGCGTTTAGCGGTCTAACAGTGGTACGCTATCCTCTTTCTATCAGTCCAGTAAACATACATATCTGACCATATTTAAGCACGTTTCAGACGTCAACGGACAACCATTGTTTGCGGGGAGAGCATATACTTCACCAATTAGCATGGCATATCTAAATCATCCAACATTTGGACTTAGTCTTTGCTTTTAGGTGTACTATTAAAACTATGCTAAAAAATGCTATTATATTACTAAATCTTTAAAAAAAAAAGCTCTAAAATGCACATGATGGGCACGAGGCATGCTAAGACTCACTGAAAGACAGCCTGGCTTCTTTAGCTTTTCACAAAAAAAATCCTAAAAAAAGATTTACCTCAATTACTTGTTAACTGCAATGATAGCCACATAGCTCCAGTGCTAAAGCTAAAGAAGCTAACTTTGACTCCAGACGTTTCTTGGCTGACTGACATTTACAGTAAAGGGGTGGATAATGTAAATTTGAACAGAGGCTAAATAAGCTGAAACTTTACACAGTATAATAAGAAACACTTACGACCGTTCTGAAGCCTGACACTTTTGCGATTGTGAAGGATAGCTACTTTCTCAGCCTTAACTCAAATTTAGCTAATCGCATCCTGCACTGGTTTAAGATCGTCTATGCTGGTTTTGTCTGCTTAAGTCTCACGTTAACCACTTTAGCCCAGGTCAACTGTAGCTATAGTTATTAGTTACATTAGCCCTGTAGCTCCCAGATAGTGAGCATGTATCTATTCGCTGGCTTGATACAGGCAGCAACCCACTGACTATTTGCCACTGCTGGTCCACCCTCAGAACCCCCTTAGATTATTCTCCTGTGTACAAGTGCAGACAAATATTACAAACATGTTAGAGGATAAACGAAATGACCTACTCTTATATAAAACACATTTTTGGAACATGTGGTTGACACCGTGCTAGATAAAAATCCTTTATTAAACCGATTTGGAGAAAACGATTATGATAAATGAATAAACGTGGTGGTAAAGTGGTATTTTGTTCAATACTGGTGGGCCGTTCAAAAAATGCTGAGTTTTGCTATCTAGCTATAAGGGCTCCAACGTTGAAATTAAAAATGCAAACTTCAGACACCAGACAGGTGTTGGCGACTGACTACAAAGGGGGTATTAATGTATAGGTGTACCATTTGTTTTACCTAGCACAGAAGCTAATCTTCCATAATTACTATTTGCCAAAAAGGTCTGTAAATAAGTCAGTTAAATCTATATATAGGATGCATAAAAATACATAGCATAGTTGAAAATACGCTTATTAAAATTTATTATTATTGTTGTGATAAATTATGTCACTTTATGCACTTTTCGTCAGTACTTCAAGAACACCTACTACATGGTTTATTATACAGTGAGCTTAATTCCGCCCATTTAACTGGATTTAACTGCTTTTAAATTCTCTAAAAAATCTTCATAGTTGTAGGGTTATTATTATTGTTGTTATTATTATAGCAATTTTATATATGGCACTACCGATTCTATTATGTCTATTACAATTTACAATATATTACAATATATTACAATTTATTAAATTTCTGAAAAAAATATCGTATTGCATATTGTGTATTCTGAAAATGCCATAAGTATCATGATATAACATTTTTACCACATCATCCACCCCTATCATAACCATCTTATGTTTTTGGTGTGGTGCAGTGGATAACACCACTACCCACCAGGAAGCTACTGTCCATGGGAGACTGGGGTTCGATTCCCAGTCTGGGTAACTACGCTGTGCTGCACCAATAAGAGTCCTTGGGCAAGACTCCTAACACTACATTGGCCCACCAGTAATATGATTACCTTTGTAAGTCGCTCTGGATAAGAGCGTCAGCTAAATACCGTAAATCTTGATGTGTGATATTTTGTCACACTTCTCGCCCATTAATTCAAATACAGCTAATGGTTGGGGTACTACACCAACAGCCCACATTTGAAGAAACCATGGTTGCTATGGTTGTGGGTTTCCACAGCACTGGCTTCCCCAAGTTAGCTTAAAATTAGTTTCGTTCAAATGTAGCCAGTTGTTAGCTCCATTAGCCTTTTAGCTTCAGGGCTGACACTAAAGAAGCCAACCCTTTGACACTAAACATGTCTTGGCAGAGTGATTATCCTTAGAGGCGAATATTTGTAACCCTTATTTTCCCACCAGAGCTGTTCCTTTAAGTACGTTAACTCTGTGTGCATGTGGTTGAGGGTTCATCTGTTTCTGGCTTCCAAATAGAAGGCCTGCACACTGCAATCTCTGCAGCCTCCAGCTGAGGAGGCAGTATGATAACGCCCTGCCAAGCACAGACCCCACTTCTTTACAACCCGTAATTAGCCTGTAATGTATTAGACTGAGAGGTTTCTCCCCAACAGGTTCGCTCTTACAGAACATCTGCACTGGTATCTTCACAGCTGCCCTTTATCACTGAAAAGAATGATCTGTAGAGCATGCAGCACTCTCTCCAGAGCCTGCAGGAGGCTGGATGGACCTAAACCAGGTCCAGACTGACGCTAACGGCCGTCATCCTGATGAGATTAGGTGCACGGCCGTGCAGGGAGAAATCTCTTAACCAGATTAACCTGCTTACCCCGTGCACTGAGATAAAAGTCAGGGCGCTCCCTCCGTCAGTCTGTTTACTATAATCCCGACCTGCCTTGAAGGCTTCACAGGTTGACGAGAGTAAAAACCACAGACCTTTAAAGGTACCACTTTCTCTTACAGTCTCTTACAGTGGGAGCTACACTGATTCTGCATTTCAGAGTGTCAATTCAGAGTGGTCTAGTGTGAAATGCTCCATTCAAGAGAAACTGAGCTTCAAGAGAACTGTTCACAGTGTTGGGGATAGGAACCGGACATCTATCTTTAAAAGCTCCCTCACGGAAAGTTAGTACAGGAAGTGGTAATGAATATACTGCCTGACGCCTCGGATTGCTGTGACAGGTTTGGGCAGATTTTGGCCTAACCATCCATTCATGGTGGAGGGCATTGTGGGGCACATTGTGAGTCCATAAAGAAATATAGTTATATTTTTTTTTTTACCACCATCAATATTCCATATAAAAGTTCAGAAGACATGTGTAGGTTCGCTGGTGGTTTTAGAGATGAAATATAAATCCATGTTGGAGTTGTAGTCATGGTGATCATTAGTTTCTATCATCACCACTTTAAAGAAATCAGAAATCTCTAGAATCAACCATTTCACACCAAACTACACTGAACAACTCGGTTTACATCTCAAACACTGACTCCTGAGAAGTTGCTGAAATTCCCCCTAAAGTTCTAGATAGTAGCAAGGTACATATGAGGTACAAACTCCAAAGTACTACAGTGAGTTTCAAGATCTAGCTAGCTAAGTCTAGCTAACTATGCACTAAAACCACACAGGTTCTAGATATTAACTGGGTAAGTATGTGGTATGTTTTGTCACAATACTGTTTCATTGTTTTAGGTTAATATTTTTGTGGTATAGGAAGATCGTACGAAGCACAAAAAGCTTTATAAAGTATATTTCAGTCTATAATCCATAAATGAAATTTGGGCTGTAAAAGCAAGCATTGGTTCTCACTGTGGTTTTACTGGGTTTTACCAATACACTTCAAAAACTGTTTGTAGTACTTTATACTTACCTGGTTAATACCTGTCCTGGAAATTTTATCTGAAACTTCCAAATAAATAAATCACTTCCAGAAGTTTGTTTGCCGATGTAGGCTGTGGAAGTGGAACTGATGGTAACACTGTATTTTGCCAATGTCTGCGAAACCTTTTTCTTTACACCGTCTCAGATAGCTGAAACTTTGCAGCAGTCTACATTGCAATCAGAGCAGACGTGATGGAGGAGACCAGAGCGTGTTTATCTCTTACAGAAAGAAACAAACAGAAAAGACTACAGAGCTTCTGAACAGAAAGAGCTCAAACAGCTCTATACGGCAGAGAGGCGGTGTTTTTAGCAGAAAAGCTCAGGTAGAAGAATAATCAGTCTTCAGTGACACGAAATTAAAAATTAAACACACATAAAATTTGAAATGGAAACACTTTTTTTATTGATCACCTACAGCCTATACAACAAGGCCTTTTTCACAATTTTTTCAAAAGTCAGCTAAATCTATATATAGGACGCATAAAAATACATAGCATAGTTATATATACGATTATTAATATTTATTATTATTATCGTGATAAATTATGTCACAATGCACTTTCCTGAGCATATTGTGGATATCGTCAGTACTTCAAGAACACCTACTACATGTTTTATTATACAGTGAGCTTAATTCCGCCCATTTAACAGGATTTAACTGGTTTTAATTTTTTTTTTTAAATCGTAGTTGTAGGGTTATTATTATTGTTGGTATTATTATAGCAATTTTATATGGAAACACTTTTTTTATTGATCACCTAAAGCCTATACAACAAGGCTTTTTTAACAGGTAACTGTGAGCAACCGTTTTTTTCAAAATTTTGGGAAAAAAAATTTGAGCAATGCTAATCGAGCAATGCTAAGCGCTGAAACACACTCTTGTTTTTGTATTTCTATTCTTCTTGGTCAACAGACTTTTGTCCACTACCTAATCCACTACCTAAACCGTTTCAGACACACTATCTCAGGGCAGACCATTGAGCACAAATTCTATGTTAGTCTGACCCACACCCGTCTATCTGTTTTTCTCCATCCCTCTTTAGTTCCATTCATTTTGACCTATTCAGATTCAACCTACAGACACCAAATTGCATGTACTCACTCAGAGCAGGTTACCAGATATACTGACCCACAATCCTCTATTTGTCGTTTATTTATCCCTTGTTCCTCCTCTCATTTACATTTATGGCATTTAGCTGACGCTCTTATCCAGAGCAACTTACAAGGTTAATGATTACAGGTAGGCCAACGTAGTGTTAGGAGTCTTGCCCAAGGACTCTTATTGGTGTAGCTTAGCATAGTCACCCAGACTGGGATTCAAACCCCAGTCTCCCACACGTAGAGGTGGCACCCTGAGTAGTGGTGTTACCCACTGAGCTACACCAACCACTCTCCCATACATGTTCACCATACATTGGCAACTAGCTAGCAATAAGCTTAAGCTGCACAATCACCGCATTTTTGTAGTTACAGATTATACAATTATATGACATACGTGTGAGAAGAACCAAAGCTCAGAACAGCACAGATGGGAGGCGTTTGACTCTCTGGCAATTAGCCTCTATTTCACTGCCTCCACCCAGCAGTTGCAGAAGCTAATTGCGTGTGATTGTGGCTGCAGGCTGAGCATGCCATGACCTTCCAAACACACTGACTCTAAACAGCCATGAAATTACCCTGATTAAGGGTGAGAAAAACATAATGAGTTAAAAAAAAAAAGCAAAGGAGAGAGAAAGAAAGAGAGAGAACAGGCGAAGAAGAAGAATGCAATGCTCTGACATGTGGGGAAGAGGGGAGTGTGGAGGGGTAGTTTTAAATTCCCTTGTTTGTGTTAAGAGACTGAAATGCCCCCCCGGTGTCCTCAAGAAGCCTCTGCCGTGTCAGATCACATCAGCATCACACCCGGACTCACACTGCTAAAGCTAAAGAGAGAAATACCAAGAGACTGGGAGAAGGCTGCGAGGGGCTTTTGAGTTGAGTGGGCTCAAAAATCTGCTTAAGAATGTCGTCAGAACGCGCCGGAAAAGCCCCTCTTGAACTCTCTGTGCCCACCGTATCTCCAGGCGGCACAGCAGCCAGAAACAGCTTAACACGAAAATCATGAAAAGTCTGCCGCCGCCTCGTCACTGCTGAACATGGATGTGGGGGGTAAGGATGTAAGCAGGTTTCGCGGGAAGACTCTTCGCTTGCTCCCTCGAGGATTTACCCATGATACCCTCACATAATTTGCCGTGGTGCCTTGCTCTGCGATTCCTCATGACCCAGTTCGCCAGGCTTTTCCCCATATTAGTGAAATACGGGACCATAAATGTGACTGCAGTTACCATAAATGCCAAACAGAGCATGCAGTTCTGTGGCAGCTTCAGAAATTGGGGCTGAAACAAGCGCTTCGAGCTGTGGAGACTGCCCCCAATTTAGGTATAAGCCCTAAAGGTATTACCAACTGTAACAACCCGTAAGACCAGTTTGCCCAATAATAAATCCATACAGACTGGCACTAACAACAATAAGATCCCTAAGGACTGGCGATAACAAGAATTAGAGTCCTAAAAACTGCCACTTCCAAGAGTATCACTACTAAAGACTGGCAGTCCAACAGTAAAGACTGGCAATACCAAGCAAGAGACCTAAACACTGGCACTACTGAGAGGGTGTGCCCAACCGACTGGCAATAACAACAAAGAGAGCCCTTAAGCCAGGCACTATAAAGGGTGTGAGCCCTAAAGAGTCATGATAACAAGAATGAGCTCGCCCAAAGACTAGCAGTCCAACACAATCAACCCTAAAGAATGGTATTTCCAAGAGTAAAAGCCTTTAGCTTTGATACCACCAAGTGAAAGAGCCCTAAGGACTGGTGATAACAAGAATTAGAGCCTAAATGACTTCCAAAAGTATTAGTCCTTAAGACGTTTCCAGTAGCAAAGACTGATAAAACAAGAATAAGAAACACTGGCACTACAAAGACTGTGAGCCTGGCAGCACCAAAAATAAATGCCCTAAAAACATGCAATCCCAAGAATTAGAGCCCTAAAGACCTGCTATGCCAAGAATTAGAGCCCTAAAGACCTGCCATGCCACAAATTAGAGCCCTAAAGACCTGCTATGCCAAGAATTGGAGCCCTAAAGACCTGCTATGCCAAGAATTGGAGCCCTAAAGACCTGCTATGCCAAGAATTGGAGCCCTAAAGACGTGTCACGCCAAGAATTAGAGCCATAGAGACCTGCCATTTCAAGAATTAGAGCCCTAAAGACTTGCCATGCCACGAATTAGAGCCCTAAGGATGTGTCATGCCCACTATTAGAGCCCTAAAGACATGTCATGCCAAGAATTAGAGCCCTAAAGACCTGCCATGCCCAGAATTAGAGCCCTAAAGACCTGCTATTTCAAGAATTAGAGCCCTAAAGACTTGCCATGCCACGAATTAGAGCCCTAAGGATGTGTCATGCCCACTATTAGAGCCCTAAAGACATGTCATGCCAAGAATTAGAGCCCTAAAGACCTGCCATGCCCAAAATTAGAGCCCTAAAGACCTGCCATGCCCAGAATTAGAGCCCTAAAGACCTGCTATTTCAAGAATTAGAGCCCTTAAGACTTGCCATGCCACGAATTAGAGACCTAAGGATGTGTCATGCCCACTATTAGAGCCCTAAAAACATGTCATGCCAAGAATTAGAGCCCTAAAGACCTGCCACGCCCAGAATTAGAGCCCTAAAGACCTGCCATGCCCAGAATTAAAGCCCTAAAGACCTGCCATTTCAAGAATTAGAGCCCTAAAGACATGCCATGCCCAGAATTAGAGCCCTAAAGACCTGCTATGCCCAGAATTAGAGCCCTAAAGACCTGCTATGCCCGGAATTAGAGCCCTAAAGTCTGGCAATAATAAAAAACAAACCCTAAAGACTGGTGATAAAAAGAACGAGAGCCTTAAAGACTGGCACTACCAACAGCAAGAGCCCTAAGGAGTGGCACTACATAGACCAAGAGCCCTATGACTAATGTCTTCCAAGAGCATGACCCCTAATGACTGGCAATCACAAGAATGAAACCCCCAAAGTCTGACAGGAGGTAGAGCCCCAGGATTGACATTTCCAAGAGCGTGAGCCCCGAGGACTGGCATCACCAAAAGCAAGAGCACTTAAGCCTGGGCTTTCCAAAAGTAAGAGCACGAAAGCCTGGGCTTTCCAAAAGTAAGAGCCTTGGGGAAAGGCACTATCCACAGAAACAGTCCTAAAAACTGGGGATACCAAGACTAAGCACTCTTAAGACTTGCCCTGTCCTACGAGTTCAAGCCCTAAAGACTCTATATGGTGTATTATGTAGATGAAAAAACAGAGCTGCAGTCACATGAATCTACAACTTGTAGGTTAAATATCAGAATCAAAGTTTTTCATTTACCAAGTACAATGCACACGTCTTGTCACTGGAAAAAGAGTAATGCTTTGAATTGACTTGATTAAAATGTGTACAGAGCTGTCACATTTATAAATGTATTACGTCAACACAATATTGTCTTTCAGTTTATATAAATTTGGCAACAACTACGTTGACGTAATATGGTTTATTCATGTGGAAATGATCTACACATTTGAATCGGTGCAACTGAACGCATTGTGTTTGACAGTGCACTGCACCGAGAGAAATTCCATGTGCATCTTGGCAAACAGAAGATTCTGTCTCTGATGCTTTACCCTCCAGTCGCACGTGTCTGCAGCTGTGGATTAGCAGGGCTTGGATGGTGAAGACATTCCTCTACAGTCTCTCTCTCTTCACCAACACTTCCCCAAACCCTCCTGAGGGCTACACTGCTACATGCTAGCTGATATTTCCGCAGAGTGACAGCTAAGTCAGGGCTTTCCTCTTTCATCTCCCGAGGCTGAACAGAGCTGGCTCCAAAAGAGGAGATTTCAGCTGATGGATCTTTTCTTGCAGGCTGAGCTGAGGCACTTTGCTCCAACAGTCTGTCAGAGAACTGTCACAGGGCAGTCATTACAGGCTTACGAGTCGTAATTGCATGTCAAGAGGAGCATACAATGAGCTAAGTTTAGTGCTGGATTAAGAGCACCGGTATGACAAATGGTGCACCAGCACTGAACGTGAATATTATTAAGCTGGCTTGACAAAGTCAATTGGCTTGTTATAATATTCTTCTGCCTATTACTGCTCTATGCTTTTTAGAGCCACTGAACTCTGCACGATTGTAGAGCCTATGTGGAAATAGCGGGATTCTGTGTTTGGAACCCACCATTTGTATGACTTTCATACAGCATTCGTTCAAACATAATTTCTTTCCTCATCGGAAATGAAAGAAGAGCTGAGGAAGTTCAAATCATACTGCCAGAAATGATGTTACAATGAACAGTGGCCTGTCAGTTTTCTGGGGATATGATGATAAAGGTCTAGGAACCCCATAACAACCACCTGGAATTCTACAGTAACCATCAAACACCCTTGCTACCACCTGGTATACCAAGGCCTATACTGAGGGGAGCCAGTGGTCCGTAGTGGGCCAGTGATGACACTTATAAATACCAATGAAAACATTATACGACATATCAAAACAAGCCCTGCAACAGCGGCACACACAGCTTAAACAAAGTGTAATCTAATACGCAGTCCTTTTCTAGCCCTGCTTTTTCTGCCAAGAGAGGCCTATTCATGTAACAATGACCAAGCGCTGACCTAAGAAACGAGGCCCAGGCTCCTGAAGACGGGTGCATATTTTCCTCCGCGTCTGTTTCTGCCAGTGACTCACCTCCCAGACTTACGGCAAAACATGACATGGCCATCGCCAGCAATGGAACCTTCTGCTTCAGAAAAGTTCAGAAAATTGAGAACAGACCAAACTGAGTGATCAGAGTGCATAAGGAAAAAGAGTTGACCTTTCGAATGAAACCGTCTGAATCTGAAAAACAAACAAAAACCCCCAAACAGTAGACAGTGTCTGGCCAGCCGCCATCCAACACTGGAGCTGCTGTTCAGTCAGAGTCTGATCACGCTGGTGCTAAAGATGCAATGTTTCCAGAGGTTGGCTACCGATAGCGATGAGGTCATTGACCTTGGAAATGTTAGATTAGCGCAATGGTAGACTTTAGCAATGCTCCTTCCAAACTGCTTTAAAGGCAATTTGTCAGCAATGCACTGAACTGTGGACTGCCTTCAATTGAGCTCCTAAACTGCCATCACTAACTGGCTCATTATACCAAAGACCTGACGTCCTGTATGCTAATAATATACACACATACACACATTTATATACATTCATACATACATACATACACACTTTTATATACATACATACATATATATATGCATACATACTTACACACATTCATACATACATACACACACACTTTTATATACATACATATATACATACATACATACACACATTCATACATACATACACACACACTTTTATATACATACATATATACATACATACATACACACATTCATACATACATACACACACACTTTTATATACATACATATATACATACATACATACATACACACTTTTATATACATTCATACATACATACATATATACATACATACATACACACACACTTTTATATGCATACATACATACACACATACACACATTTATATACATTCATACATACATACACACATACACACACTTTTATATACATACATACATACATACATACACACATTTATATACATTCATACATACATACATACATACATACATATATACACACTTTTATATACATACATACATACATACATACATACACACATTTATATACATTCATACATACATACATACATACACACTTTTATATACATACATACATACATACACTTTTATATACATACATACACACACACTTTTATATACATACATACATACATATATATATATATATATATATATATATATATATATATATATATATATATATATATATATATATATATATATATAAAACCCTATGTCTCATAATGATGTCATGCTGGTTGTGGAGGCATGTGCTCATGATTTCCTGACTATAGGGTCTACGCTTAGATGGCTGCACCACTCAGTAGTTAACTGAAGCATTGCTGATGTAAAAACGACATCATGATCATATGATCCACAAAGTCGTTCTGACAGACTGTAATACACTACAGGAAGTACAGGGGGCGATATGACCTCTATTGTTTTTATTTAAACTGCTCCATAATGTTTATATGATCAACACCATCATTCTGATTGCAATACATTACAGTGCATAATATTATAAAATGCAGGTGTACTATAACATATATTGATTTTACTGCTTCATAACAGGACAAAAATGTTTGTTTTTTAGACAAAACCTTTTAGAAAAGTTATTGTTAGCTTCCCCAAAGGCACAGTTCACACTTGCACAGCCAGCTTGTGCTGGCATCCTCACCACATTTGAAGAAAAACCATGAATCACTACCAGGACAGCACCGAGCAAAGCGCCTTGTTGACATTTAATTTCAAAAGGCTGTAGAGGAGTGCCGTCTCCTGCTGAGAGACTGATAAACATGAAGCAGGAGGACTTCAGGCTTCGTAAGGCGGGACTGCACTGTTAAACATGCCTGAATCTTCCCTTTGGATCACGTCCCGAAAGCAGCTGGATGCGTCCCAAATATAGCTTTCCCCCGACGGCAAGGCCCGTGCCAAACTGGCCTTTCAACGGTCGATGGAGACAGCGAGAGGGAAGATGTTGAAAGCGAATGGAAAGAGAAAAAAACTGACAGTAAAAGCCAAATTTGAGCCTTTCGTAAGAGCTCATTGCAAGTAATTCCATTCAAACGGTCCAAATCATTAGGGAGTTCACTGGATTTCCTACTAAAGCAACAAGCGGCGTGTGGGCAGGAGGGAGCCCCAGCGGTGCTAACAAGAGCTATATTTGTATATTTACACAGATTCTGGTATTCCATTTTTCTAGCTCGCATTTATTCATGCAGAACAAGTGAGTCCACCAGCAGCCTGTAAACGAATGAAGAGATCCTCTCAACAGCAGCCGTCGTAGGCCTTGAACGTGCAGGCATACATCGGTAAATAGGTTCTGAATTGGTGCCAGGCTTTTGTGGTAATCGTTGCGATTTGCCATTGGCACATTTTTTCCTTGCTGAAATGAATTCAACAGTGCTCCTCCCTTGGCTTAGTACAGGAGACCATGAAATAGTTTTCCAGCAAAGGAAACAAACCCAATCAGACAAACACTGCAGAAAGAGCTTCTCGCTGAGATGAATAAGAGAAGAAAATAGCCCCAAGAAGAAGAAGAGGAGGAGAACATCAGAAATAAAGGAAAGCCTTTCATCTAGTGAACAGTAATTAAACTGACAGGCCTGAACAGAGCAACCGAAAAACCAAGGAACCGTCAATTCAGATACAGAGGAAGGAAATAAGATGGTCCACAACATCATCGCTGGAACGTTAGCAGTGAAACAGACTGTCCATCAAATTATCCATCAAATTTATGGAATTTGCATTTATGGCATTTAGCTGACGCTCTTATCCAGAGCGTCTTACAAGACTAATCATATTACAGGTAGGCTAATGTAGTGTTAGGAATCTTGCCCAAGGACTCTTATTGGTGTAGCACAGCATAGTCACCTAGACCGGGAATCGAACCCTAGTCTTCCACATGTGGTGGTTCCCTGCAGGGTAGTGGTGTTATCCGCTGAGCTACACCAACCACACAAATAAAATTATGTTTCTATTTCTATTTATTAATTCTTTCAAAATACAAAGTTCAACCTGCAGCCTATAAGCTACTCAAATAAGTTACATAAGTGTAACAACGCTCGCACAAGGTAAGATTTACAGGTATGTAAGCTACAGTGTGGCCGTATGTGAGAGACACGGGAATTTGCGTCCTGTACTTTCCTGATATGCTGTCAGGTACTGTACACTGTAAGATGCGGTAACCAAGCACGAATTCCTTGTATGTGATCTTGATTCTGAAGCCTTGATTCTGATTCTAATTCTGACTTCCCAAGGTTCCCATGAGTGTTGCTAGTGTCACATCACGATGCCAGACGTCTTGGTATGGAGTTGTAGAGGTTCCTAATGGTGTCCGGTGATAATCCATCCCATGCAGCTTGAATATTCTCACACAGTTCCCGGAGACTGTGTGGTAGGGGTGGAAGTGGAGTGACACCAGGCCTTTTGGACATGTTACACGTGACAACAACCCAGTCATCTTAGTGCTGACCACGGTGCCTCCACACGCAGATTCATCGGTCGTCTCCACTAAGACAAAAACGGGACTCGTCACTGAAGATGACCGGCTGGCATCACTTTATGACAATTTGGCACGACACTATCGCTGTCTTTGGTGGCGCCCTTCCTTACATGAATCATTTGCATGTCTCACAATATCAAATCTACCCACCAAGTTCCATTCCTGTCAGTGGATTCCTTCTGAGCGCAACTATTTTTGGACGATGAGTGTATATAAATAGTAAGACGTATAGGTTATTTAAGTTGGACAGAGTAAGTATTGGTAGTGGTAGCATATTTAAGGATCAGGTCTCAGTATCACAAGCTTTATGGAAGTTTATTAAAGAACACAGCAGTTTCAGGATAACCTCACTGGCCTAAAGATCAGTATCAGACTATGATTCCACACTCCTGGACCCAAAATACCCCAAAGTAGCATGAGACCAGGGCTTGCAAGGCTCTTCCCAAAATGTCGGCCTCCTAGCCTTTCCCTTTAAACAGACCACCACTCTCAAAGGAATTGGGTCGTACCGTACCATCATACTTAAGCACCTTGGGTGAACAGAATAAGAAACGTTTACGACAATTACAATGTTACAGTCATCCCAGCTAGCAGGGAACATTCCCAGAACTTTGGCTAATGCTACCTACAAACTCTGAAGTAAATGTTTAGTCTAATGTTCAAAGAACATTTTAAAGATGTTTGCAGATCCCCCTTCCCTTTGGATCACAGTGGATGGAGCCATCCGGACTCACATAGGGACATCACAGCAGGTAAGTGACCATTCGGTTTTTATAACATACATTATTCCTAGGTGTATCCTCTATTACAGTTTTCCCTTTGGATCACAGTAACTTCCTATAAGGCTACATGCTAACAAAGACATAGCACTTTAACTGCAACATTCAGAGGATGTTCAGAGGATGCTGTGGGGCCACAGAATATGATACATGATAAGAGAAGAAAAATATACAGGGGTTGGACAACGAAACTGAAACACCTGTCATTTTAGTGTGGGAGGTCTCATGGCTAAATTGGACCAGCCTGGTGGCCAATCTTCATTAATTGCACATTGCACCAGTAAGAGCAGAGTGTGAAGGTTCAGTTAGCAGGTAAGAGCACAGTTCTGCTCAAAATACTGCAATGCACACAACATTATGGGTGACATACCAGAGTTCAAAAGAGGACAGATTGTTGGTGCACGTCTTGCTGGCGCATCTGTGACCAAGACAGCAAGTCTTTGTGATGTATCAAGAGCCACGGCATCCAGGGTAATGTCAGCATACCACCAAGACGGGCGAACCTCCACCAGCATCACGTAGTGACCTGGCCACTATCCTGCAAGAAGAATGGCTTAAAATCCCTCTGACCACTGTGCAGGACGCAGTATATGTCATTCCCAAGACAAACTGACGCTGTATTGGCCGCAAAAGGAGGCCCTACACCATACTAATAAATGATTGTGGTCTAAAACCAGGTGTTTCAGCTTCATTGTCCAACCCCTGTATTTTCAATGCAACATTTGGAAAATGTTTTATGAATGGAGACCTGAGACCACAGAATGTTTTAGAGGATGTTCTCCTACCTGTAGTGAGAACATTCTGGGAACCAAAATGAACAATGTCTTTTCTTTCCAGAGGTTTCTTACCGTTTGGATCACAGTGGATGGAGCCATCCGGCCTTACAACAGGTAACCATTCAGTTTTCACAATGCGCATTATTCCTTTGTGTATCCTCTGTTACAGTTTCCAGCAGGCTCTTATGATGAACGGTCTTGGTGATGTGCTAGAGCTAGCTGACATCCTCACAATAAGCTTTTCATTAATGCCGTCACAATTCAAAAAATTGACTTTTTTTTTCTTTCAAAAAAATGTGAAAATCAACACCAATTAAAAGTTCAGTGGTTTCATGAGCAGAAATGAGGCAAAGGAAAAGAGAGGTAAGAAGGAAAAGAAAAATACATTAAAAGCGACATTTTTATATCGTACGTTATGGGAAGTTGTGAAATGTCGCATTACAGAAACTCTGGAAACATTTAAGCCCAGATCCCGGGCACAGAATGTGGCCTGTAACAACTCACTCTTTCATATTGCCAAGTTTATGATTCAAACCACTTCGGCAACTTTTCACCTCAATCTGAGTGAAAACAAACCGGAGGAATCAGAATCTGATCACTGGCCAAGCAAACTGAACAATCCACAAATGATGATGTCACAAAGGGCATCGCTCACACTTCCTCTCACAGACATTACGTACAGTCTCGCATATAGTGTGACTGAAAAATAGTGTTACACGGGTATCGATCCTGTATGGGCTTCGGTGCTGGTACCGGCACTTACACACAGCGCCAGTGGTGGCAATGAGGATACCAATAGCTAGGACACACCGGTATCGGTACTGTACCGCCATCAGCACTGGCACTGGCACTGGCACTGGCACTTAGACACAGTATCGGTGGTGGCAATGAGGATACCAATACCTAGGACACACCGGTATCAGTACTGTACGGCCATCAACACTGGCACTGGCACTTAGACACAGCATCAGTGGTGGCAATGAGGATACCAATAGCTAGGACACACCGGTATCGGTACTGTACCGCCATCAGCACTGGCACTGCCACTGCCACTTAGACACAGCATCAGTGGTGGCAATGAGGATACCAATACCTAGGACACACCGGTATCAGTACTGTATGGCCATCAGCACTGGCACTGGCACTTAGACACAGCATCAGTGGTGGCAATGAGGATACCAATACCTAGGACACACCGGTATCAGTACTGTACGGCCATCAGCACTGGCACTGGCACTGGCACTTAGACACAGTATCAGTGGTGGCAATGAGGATACCAATGCCTAGGATACACCGGTACTAATACTGTATGGCCATCAGCACTGGAACTGGCACTGGCACTTAGACACAGTATCAGTGGTGGCAATGAGGATACCAATACCTAGGATACACCGGTATCGGTACTGTACAGCCATCAGCACTGGCACTGGCACTTAGACACAGTATCAGTGGTGGCAATGAGGATACCAATACCTAGGACACACCGGTATCGGTACTGTACGGCCATCAGCACTGGCACTGGCACTTAGACACAGTATCAGTGGTGGCAATGAGGATACCAATACCTAGGACACACCGGTATCGGTACTGTACGGCCATCAGCACTGGCACTGGCACTGGCACTGGCACTTAGACACAGTATCGGTGGTGGCAATGAGGATACCAGTGCCTAGGACACACCGGTATCGGTACTGTTGGCAATGGGGATACCGATACCTAGAATACACCGGTATCAATACAGTACGGCCATCAGCACTGGCACTGGCACTGGCACTTAGACACAGTATCAGTGGTGGCAATGAGGATACCAATACCTAGAACACAACGGTATCGATACTGTATGGGCATCAGCACCAGTACTGTGCTGGCAACGAGGATATCGATTCCTATGAGCGATACCTATGAACGATACCTATGAACGACAACATTAAGCAATTTGTGACTCGTGATGATTGGGTGGAATGGATGACATTCGTAAATCAGATGGGAGCTTCCTAATTGACAAATGGACTGTCTGGCCTAAAGCCTGACGTGTGGCCACCCTAGTCATCACTCATCTGCAGCTGTGTAGTCATTTATAGTCTGAGTTAATGTTAGTCTAGATTGATAATGAGGGAGTAGAAGGAACCGCCCAACTCTCAGTGTAAAGTTGGCTTTTACCCACTGGCTTAGCCCTTAGCTATCATAGCAGGCAGCTAGCTGGGTTAGTGTGTCCACTAGCCCCACCTGCAATGCACCTCTCTTGATCAGCTGAATCACTCAGCAATAGGGTCTCACAAGCCTACACCTCAGCCAAGCCAGAAAAAGCACTGAAAGTCTCTGCTACCAAATGTACTTAATTAAACCAGGCACAGAGACAAACAACTTAACAATCAGATTTACAAAATATATATTCAGGACCGTTGCTGCCAAGCCACAGAATCTTTGGGTTGCTCACATGTACACACCACAGGTTTATTTACATAGGGTTCAGTTCAGTTTTTAACTATATCACACAATAAAGACACTGCATTTTACATTTACTTTTTCTTATTACTAAGAAATATATATAGTAATAAATACATATACAATACATATACATAAATACAAGTATTTGTTGTAAATATTAAACATTTTATAGTTTGTATTATAAAAATATCAAGACTTACAGTTAAGTTAGGTTAGATAGAGTTAAGTATCTGTGTCTGTATTTGGTATCAGCTCATAAGGATCAGGCAACAGTTTTAAAAGGGAGAAAAGTAGCATCGGTGGGATGCCCTTGCAATGGCCTAGCAACACATTAGCAACCACCTGCTATACCACAGCAATGGCCTAGCAACACACTAGCAACCACCTGCTATACCACGGCTATGGCCCAGCAACACATTAGCAACCACCTGGTATACCACAGCCATTACAAAGCAACACATTAGCAACCACCTGGTATACTGCAGCAATGACAAAGCAACACACTAGCAACCACCTGGTATACTGCAGCAAAGACAAAGCAACACACTAGCAACCACCTGGTATACCACAGCAATGACAAAGCAACACATTAGCAACCACCTGGTATACCGCAGCAATGACAAAGCAACACACTAGCAACCACCTGGTATACCACAGCAATGACAAAGCAACACATTAGCAACCACCTGGTATACCACAGCAATGACAAAGCAACACATTAGCAACCACCTGGTATACCACAGCAATGACAAAGCAACACATTAGTAACTACCTGGTATACCACAGCAATGACAAAGCAGCACATTAGCAACCACCTGGTATACCACAGCAATGACAAAGCAACACATTAGTAACTACCTGGTATACCACAGCAATGACAAAGCAGCACATTAGCAACCACCTGGTATACCGCAGCAATGACAAAGCAACACACTAGCAACCACCTGGTATACCACAAATTTGTTTACAAATTTTCCCCTTTTTGTTATTAATTACATTTATAATTATGTATTATATAATTATAATAATAATAATTATATACACAAATACGTGTGTATAAAAAATATGTGTGTGAACAGTCAGGATTTTTTGTTTTGTGAAGCTTGTCCAACCTAGCAACAGCTGGCTTAAAAGAATTTCTCGGTAGTGTTTGGATGGATCAGCTGCACATACAAGGAAAATGTCCCAGCGGAAATGAATGTTTACGTAAACAGACAATACAAAATATCAGTCATAACCAAATAAACGTAAATGCCACAGCGAGCTGAGATCAGAAGCACCTTCACTACTAAAGCTGGTGCAGGAACACTAGCGGTGGTGCATCTCGTTGTTAACTGTGATTCAGAATGTTTAATGGATGAGGTCCTGCACTGCTTAGTTGCCTTCCCGTCTTTCTGAGAGGCCAGCAAGTGATTGTAATCATCAGTCTAATGGATGAGGGTTTACTTTGGACACCTAATCACATCATCAAGGTAAAAAATTAGCATGGCACTAATGAGAAAGCAGTCGAGTTTGAAAATGAAACTGATTGTGACAGGAGTTTAGAGCAGCTTGTCCAAATGAACATCTAACAGCTGTGTTTGCATTGAGAGAATGTAGTCATAGGAAGTCATTGGTCACTGGGCACAGGTTGGACTCCAGTCTGCATTCATTAGACTTGCGGAGGTCGGAAAGAACAGGTAGAGCGGTACGTTGGCGAGGGAATGGAGCTGTAGCTTTTGGGAAACGTTTAGTCATACATTCCAGCAATGTGGTGCTATTAAGGATGTTAAGGAGTATACATTAGGATTCTAACATGAGGCCCATATCTGGATGTTGTACATACGTTCACCGAGCACTTTATTAGGAACGCCTCCTTCCCGTTGGGAGCCTTCACTGTAACAAGAACCCACAAGCTGTACGAGCGAGACAATCATGAGAAGCTGAACCATTGACTGAACATAGGATATACATTTACAGAGCACTTTATTAGAAGTACCCTCACTGCCTACTTCCACTGTCCACTTTATCAGCTCTACTGACCATACAAGTGCACTTTGCATACAATTACACAATGTAGTCCCATCTGTCTCTTCAATGGTCAGGAACCCCACAGAGCAGGTATAATGCCATTCTCTGGACACTGGACACTGAGAATCATCCACCAATCAAAACGATCCAGCCAGCAGCGTCCTGCGGGCTGCGTCCTGTGTGCAGGTTCCTGTGACCACTAATGAAGGACTCGAGGATGACCCACACAAACAGATGAGCTATCGTCTCTGACTTTACATCAACATCATCCAGCAAGGTAGGAGTCTCTAATCGAGTGGACAGTGAATAGACACAGTGTAGAAAAGCTACAATTGCAGAGCATGATCCAGCACCCAAGTGATACCCAATGAGTTTAAGGAAGCACCACTGAGACGACTGAGAGGAACTAGGAGGAACACTGAGACGAGTGAGAGTAACTAGGAGGAACACTGAGACGAGTGAGAGGAACTAGGAGGAACACTGAGACGACTGAGAGTGACTAGGAGGAACACTGAGACGACTGAGAGAAACTAGGAGGAACACTGAGACGACTGAGAGGAACTAGGAGGAACACTGAGACGACTGAGAGGAACTAGGAGGAACACTGAGACGACTGAGAGAAACTAGGAGGAACACTGAGACGACTGAGAGGAACTAGGAGGAACACTGAGACGACTGAGAGTAACTAGGAGGAACACTGAGACGACTGAGAGAAACTAGGAGGAACACTGAGACGACTGAGAGGAACTAGGAGGAACACTGAGACGACTGAGAGAAACTAGGAGGAACACTGAGACGACTGAGAGGAACTAGGAGGAACACTGAGACGACTGAGAGGAACTAGGAGGAACACTGAGACGACTGAGAGAAACTAGGAGGAACACTGAGACGACTGAGAGGAACTAGGAGGAACACTGAGACGACTGAGAGTAACTAGGAGGAACACTGAGACGACTGAGAGAAACTAGGAGGAACACTGAGACGACTGAGAGAAACTAGGAGGAACACTGAGACGACTGAGAGAAACTAGGAGGAACACTGAGATGACTGAGAGAAACTAGGAGGAACACTGAGACGACTGAGAGAAACTAGGAGGAACACTGAGACGACTGAGAGAAACTAGGAGGAACACTGAGACAAGTGAGAGTAACTAGGAGGAACACTGAGACGACTGAGAGGAACTAGGAGGAACACTGAGACGACTGAGAGAAACTAGGAGACGACTGAGAGGAACTAGGAGGAACACTGAGACGAGTGAGAGTAACTAGGAGGAACACTGAGACGACTGAGAGAAAATAGGAGGAACACTGAGACAAGTGAGAGTAACTAGGAGGAACACTGAGACGACTGAGAGAAAATAGGAGGAACACTGAGACGACTGAGAGGAACTAGGAGGAACACTGAGACAAGTGAGAGTAACTAGGAGGAACACTGAGACGACTGAGAGAAAATAGGAGGAACACTGAGACGACTAAGAGGAACTAAGACTCAAAAGGAATTCATAGAATATCATAGCACAGTATTAAATCTATTCCTGGAAGTTTTAGCCTAAGGTGAAATGTGTTGAATGATCTTAATAACCGTCTAGATAAATATTAGATCTTTGCTGTGCCGAGTTCTAAAACGAAAGAGGAGCAAACCTCAGATACAGAGCATGCCTTGGTTGGCTGACTGAGGGAATCAGAGTCTTTGCTGAACTATCGCTATAAAGGGAAACCCGTCCTGGAAGTAGGATGCAAGCAGGACGAGTGAGGCGCAGCGGCCCTGCAGGCTAACCAGCTACAGCTGCTAGTGAACGGACAAAATATACGACCTTCATCCTCTCGTTATAGCGGGGCTGCCTGACATGTTGCCATAGTAACCATCCCTACGAGCACACTCATAAATGTAGGATATTGACAGAAGTTGTGAATTAGGAGAGAGAGAGAGAGAGAGAGAGAGAGAGAGAGAGAATGCCTTCCAGAAGGAAATATCTGTGTCATGTATAATCACAGCACAGAGTATATTCACGCAGGGCTCTGCTGTATCACACAGATGCTTACAGTATGAATCAAGACACATCAGGCATAACCATAAATCATTATTAGTGTAACACAATCACTTTACTGGGCTAAGAATATATGATTATATATTTATGTTCAGGCTCGAATTTTACGCCCCAGTAGTTTGAGTTCCACAGTGACTGGTATGACTGTTAGTTACCAGTTCTTACAGTCCTAATTAATGTATACAAGCTACAGCTCCTTGTATCTACACTCACTGTCCATTGTATCAGCTCCAATTACCATATAGGAGCACCTTGTAGTTCTGCAGTTACAGACTGTAGTCCATCTGTGTCTTTGCATACGTTATTACCCTGTTCTTCAATGGTCAGGACCCCCACAGGACCCCCACCAAGCAGGTATCATGTGGGTGGATCATTCTCAGCACTGCAGTGAGACTGACACTGGTGTGTTAGGGTGCGTTGCGAGTGGATAGGACACAGCAGTGCTGCTGAGGTTTTTCCGCTGATGTGCCTGAACTCCTGCATAATTAAACTCTCAAGACGTAAACAAGGTCATACAGTGTGGTTTGGTGTGAGATGGTGATGGGAACCAGACGTCCACCTCTAAAAGCTCCCTCACAGAAAATTTGCATGACATGGTTATGAATACACTGTCTGATGTCTAAGACACCGCCTGAGAAGTCTGGGGCCTTAAAGTCCATTCATGGTGGAGGGATACACACAGGGTGCTGTCAGGCAAAATAGTCCCAGAAGAAAACTTTAAAAAAAATATATATATACGATATAGCCTATGAGTAGTTTAGCCCCGCCCACTCTCACATGTTTCCACATGGACTGCTTATTGAAAGATGCCAAAAAAAACAAAACAAAAACAGGGCATACGAGCCTTTTAATGTATTGGTAGACTATGGCGAAAGTGATATACAGCACTATAATCACAATAGCAGCGGACTGTCCAAATCGTGCTGCCGTTTATGATCCTGTCTATATTCCTAAGTGTGTTAAAATGGACAAATAACTAACAACTGACTCACATTCAGATGAAGAATGCGTGCCCTCTATCTCTCTCTCTTTCCCTTTCCCTCTCACACATGCAGGCTCTCCCACTCCTGAACATTGGCTGCCTCGTCCTGCTGTTTCCATGGCAACACACCCCTCGATTCTCCAAGGACTGATGGAACGGATGAAGGAATGAGAATGGACCGTTTCAGACTATTTAGGCAACGGATTCCATAATGCTGCTGAACACTTTGTTTACCAGACAAACCCAGCAAACAAACAAGTAAACAAACAAGCATTCCATCTCGGAGGGTCTATGTGGTCTTTCTTTCCAGGGAGCGGAGAGCTGGTGAAGGACAATTCGGCTCCGCCCACACCTGCAGCTAATAACTGTAACGAAGTTTGAAGCTGCATTTTGTAACTTACAGTAAATGACTGTGTCTCGGGAAAAGGTCATGGTTGCTTCTATTTGCATACATAGTATTCAGCGGGGTCTCTCTACCTGTGGCCCACGGACCACCAGTGAGCCATGAAGCACCCTCTAGTGGTCCGTGAGCCTGTACTCAAGTGTACTCATTTGCAGTGGCCCTCATATATATCCATATTAGTCTTATGTTGAGTATATTAATATGGGTATATGTATATTAATGTACACATGTCCAAACACGCCACAGTAGCAGCAGGCTAATTACAAATCTTCAGTTTAAGACATAAACTGAGGTATAGCCGCTGGGTAGCCACTGATGGAGAGCTTTCTCAGGGTGCTTTCAGAGCTACCTTGTTTGAACCTGGACATGCCATCATTATTTTTTAACCAGATGTCTTTGAAAAATGATATTTATAAAAGTTGACTTTTGTTTCTGGTGGGCTGCTATGCTTTGTAGTTATTATCAGGTGGACCTTGGTGTGGTATACACTGGGATAATCCTTGGTGTACAGAATATTCAATCTTATATATCTTATTATTAGTGCTATACTGGCCTATAGGAGGCCTTCAACCAACCACAGCATTTGTTAATAGGCCAAGTTGCCCTTTAACCTCGTCACTCATGAGATTTAACATGCTGTAAAGCATCAGTTCTCATACCTAGTGCAAGGTGCACTAATATTGCGCCAGATGTCTTCACAATTCAGTCACTGAGATGAAATCATTTCATACAGAGTGGCCTCATGCGATAACTTTCAGGGAGCTTTTAGAGGTGGACGTCTGGTTCCCATCGCCACCACTGTGAACAATTCTGGCTCTGCAATTTTCCCTACAACAGAGCATTTCACACCAAACCACTCTGAATGACTTAGTTCACATCTTGAGCGTTTTATTACACACACACTTTGCAATAAAAGGTGGAATTCCCCTTTAATACGTTTCATTACGTGATTAAAAGATGAACTGAGAGTCTTCAGGCACACTTAAAGACATTAGTCCAACCATCCTTTAGATTATGTTCCGTTTGTCAGGAGATAATCAGTTACCTGTAGCGCACTTTAAAAGTAACACTGCTCATAAACGATAAATTCTCAACACATACAGGGAACACAAGCTACTACCAACGTTTATTTATAGCTCTGACGCAACTACAGTCGTCACGCGCACTCCCACACCTCCATCTGCCCTCTCTCCTGCAGGATAATGAAACGCTTTAGTGGGTGTGGTGGGTTCCACATTAGAGGAAAATCCAGCTTTTACGTTTTAACGAGTGAGCTTTCCACAGTGAACAGCTATAAACACATTTACACTGCTGTTTATACGCTTATACACAAACCTGCAGCTCACTCACTGTACCTGCAGGTGCTGAAAGAGCTCTCCTCATTCAGCTGAGGGGAACACTACACTGCCAGCAGTTTAGCACCACCTATTCAGCCTAGAGTAGTTTAGCTCCATCATTAAGCCTACAGCAGTTTGGTGGTACCCACACAACCTACAGCAGTATGTACTGTACATTCAGCCTACTGAAGCTCCATCCGCTCCCCCACTTATTCAGCCAAACACGATTTAGCCTCTTCCCAGCAGTTTGGCCCTGCCTATTTAACCTACAGCAGTTTAGCCTCACCCATTTAGCCCACCACAGTATAGGCCTACCCATACAGCCTATATCAGTTTAGCCTCATTTAATCAGCCTACAGCAGTTTATCTCCACCCATTCAGCCTACAGCAGTTTAGCCCCACCTATACAGCCTGTAGCCGTTTTATCTCCATGCATGTATCTTAAAGCAGTTTGGCTCCACCTAAACTTTTACAGCAGTTTGGCCCCACCTATTCAGCCTGCAGTAGTTATCTCCACGCATTCAGCCTACAGCAGTTTAGCACCACCTATTCAGCCTAGAGTAGTTTAGCTCCATCATTAAGCCTACAGCAGTTTAGCACCACCTATTCAGCCTAGAGTAGTTTAGCTCCATCATTAAGCCTACAGCAGTTTGGTGGTACCCACACAACCTACAGCAGTATGTACTGTACATTCAGCCTACTGAAGCTCCATCCGCTCCCCCACTTATTCAGCCAAACACGATTTAGTCTCTTCCTAGCAGTTTGGCTCTGCCTATTTAACCTACAGCAGTTTAGCCTCACCCATTTAGCCCACCACAGTATAGCCCTACCCATACAGCCTATATCAGTTTAGCCTCACTCATTCAGCCTACAGCAGTTTAGCCCCACCTATACAGCCTGTAGCCGTTTATCTCCATGCATTTATCTTGAAGCAGTTTGGCTCCCCTTAAACTTTTACAGCAGTTTGGCCCCACCTATTCAGCCTGCAGTAGTTATCTCCACGCATTCAGCCTACAGCAGTTTAGCACCACCTATTCAGCCTAGAGTAGTTTAGCTCCATCATTAAGCCTACAGCAGTTTAGCACCACCTATTCAGCCTAGAGTAGTTTAGCTCCATCATTTAACCTACAGCAGTTTAGCCTCACCCATTTAGCCCACCACAGTATAGCCCTACCCATACAGCCTATATCAGTTTAGCCTCACTCATTCAGCCTACAGCAGTTTATCTCCGCCCATTCAGCCTACAGCAGTTTAGCCCCCCCATACAGCCTGTAGCCGTCTATCTCCATGCATTTATCTTAAAGCAGTTTGGCTCCACCTAAACTTTTACAGCAGTTTAGCACCACCTATTCAGCCTAGAGTAGTTTAGCTCCATCATTCAGCCTACAACACTTTATCTCCACCCATTCAGCCTACAGCAGTTTAGCCCCACCTATACAGCCTGTAGCCGTTTTATCTCCATGCATGTATCTTAAAGCAGTTTGGCTCCACCTAAACTTTTACAGCAGTTTGGCACCGCCCATTCAGCCTACAGCAGTTTGGCCCCACCTATTCAGCCTGCAGTAGTTATCTCCACGCATTCAGCCTACAGCAGTTAGGCACTACCTATTCAGCCTACAGCAGTTTATCTCCACCCATTCAGCCTACAGCAGTTTAGCCCCACCTATACAGCCTGTAGCCGTTTATCTCCATGCATTTATCTTAAAGCAGTTTGGCTCCACCTAAACTTTTACAGCAGTTTGGCACCGCCTATTCAGCCTAGAGCAGTTTAGCACCACCTATACAGCCTGTAGCCGTTTATCTCCATGCATTTATCTTAAAGCAGTTTGGCTCCACCTAAACTTTTACAGCAGTTTGGCACCGCCTATTCAGCCTACAGCAGTTATCTCCACGCATTCAGCCTACAGCAGTTTAGCACCACCTATTCAGCCTAGAGTAGTTTAGCTCCATCATTCAGCCTACAGCAGTTTAGCACCACCTATTCAGCCTAGAGTAGTTTAGCTCCATCATTAAGCCTACAGCAGTTTGGTGGTACCTACACAGCCTACAGCAGTATGTACTGTACATTCAGCCTAATGAAGCTCCATCCGCTCCCCCACTTATTCAGCCAAACACAAATTAGCCTCTTCCCAGCAGTTTGGCCCTGCCTATTTAACCTACAGCAGTTTAGCCTCACCCATTTAGCCCACCACAGTATAGTCCTACCCATACAGCCTATATCAGTTTAGCCTCACCCATTCAGCCTACAGCAGTTTATCTCCACCCATTCAGCCTACAGCAGTTTAGCCCCCCCATACAGCCTGTAGCCGTCTATCTCCATGCATTTATCTTAAAGCAGTTTGGCTCCACCTAATCTTTTACAGCAGTTTGGCACCACCTATTCAGCCTGCAGTAGTTATCTCCACGCATTTAGCCTACAGCAGTTTAGCACCACCTATTCAGCCTAGAGTAGTTTAGCTCCATCATTCAGCCTACAACACTTTATCTCCACCCATTCAGCCTACAGCAGTTTAGCCCCACCTATACAGCCTGTAGCCGTTTTATCTCCATGCATGTATCTTAAAGCAGTTTGGCTCCACCTAAACTTTTACAGCAGTTTGGCACCGCCCATTCAGCCTACAGCAGTTTGGCCCCACCTATTCAGCCTGCAGTAGTTATCTCCACGCATTCAGCCTACAGCAGTTAGGCACTACCTATTCAGCCTACAGCAGTTTATCTCCACCCATTCAGCCTACAGCAGTTTAGCTCCGCCTATACAGCCTGTAGCCGTTTATCTCCATGCATTTATCTTAAAGCAGTTTGGCTCCACCTAAACTTTTACAGCAGTTTGGCACCGCCTATTCAGCCTACAGCAGTTTGGCCCCACCTATTCAGCCTGCAGTAGTTATCTCCACGCATTCAGCCTACAGCAGTTTAGCACAACCTATTCAGCCTACAGCAGTTTACCTCCATGTTTTCAGCCTACAGCAGTTTATCTCCATGTATTCATCCTATAGCAGGTTGGCACCACCCATTCAGTCTACAGCAATTGGTCACCATCCATTCAGCCTACAGCAGTTAGGCACTACCTATTCTACCTACAGCAGTTTACCTCCATGCTTTCAGCCTACAACTGTTTATCTCCATGGATTAAGCTTATGGCAGTTTGGCACCCCCATATTTACACATGGCACTCTTAAAGACACAGTAACAAACAGGCTGTTTAAATCTAAGGGATAAAAGGAGCCTGGAAAAGAATGATGGCAGATTTTTTCGGGTACATAAAACCACACAAACATCATTAGTGGAAAAGAATTATACACAGAAAAATGTAGATTATGAGCCTTTTATTGGTGAACATAAATCAGGCTGATGAATAGTGCGGGTCAGCGCAAGTCCTTTGTAGAAGTCGAGTCCATTTGTGTGTGTAAATGACCGTAAACTGGAGGTGCTGCTTTAGCCGGCCAGAATAAATGCTCCGGCATCTCCAAATGTGGCCGTACACACCGGCCTGTGTGTGCAGCGGAGGCCAAATAAAGCAACGGCAGCCCGACCAAGCGCTCTTCTGTTTATCCGCACGTGGGTCTGTCACCCAAACACACATCAGTCACCCTCACTAACAGAGTCTAACAGACTAAAAGCTGGACAGCAGGTTAAACGGACACGCTTAGAGTTTCAATGTGGAGTCGAGCTGCAATAAATCCAGCAGGAGAGCAAGTTTATTTAATATAATCTCTCTTTTAGTGTTTTTCTGTTTAACACACGTGCAGGCACCGCCAACAGAGCCAAACGCTGAACGTCATTAACAGACATGGGGTCTTCTAGAATAGCAACACTGTCGGTTGAAGGGTTTGGGAATGTCTGATAGCCAGAGCTGTTTGCATCTCTCTCACATGAAGTTATTACACGACACTGTTATGAATATGCTGTCTCATGTCTGAGATTTTGTTTTAGGACCCTTTTTGAGAAAGCTTAAACTCCTTTTGTGGTGCAGGGATACATACATGGGGTTGTGAGGTAAAATAGTCCCCAAAGAAAACGAACTTTTTTAGGTTGCCAAGTATTTTACCATCATCAACGTTCCGAATAAAACTCAGACGACACACGTAGGTTCCCTGGTGGGTTGGAATGGTAAATAAAAGGGCTCTATTTGAATGACTCTGTTTATTTGTCAAGCACTGCAGTATGCTGGTTTGTTGTAAGTGGAATTCCCCTTTAAAAACACAGTAATGGGATTCTGCACTTTAACTGAACTCATGACATTCATCTCTGAAACTCGCACCCTGAAGGCTTATGCCTGCTGTTCATGCTCCTCAAACAAACACTTCCATCACAACAGGCCTGAGGCGCGCACACACGCACAGACACACACACACACACACACCCGGGGGTGCAAGTGTCGCATGCAGGTCAGACTGTCTCACAGAACTCTGTACAAAACAGTAAACAGAGAGCTTACAGCACCACCCACTCTCAAACAGCTTCTGTACAGAACTATAACATCACCTCTTTAATACAAACCCATCTGCAGTACAGCTACACCACTGCTATATGGTCCAGTGGGCTACACTCACTTCCATTCCATTTACATGTAGCTCAGCACGCTCTTATCCAGAGCTACCTAGACCATAGACTGCGGTACTTGCCCAAGGACTCTTATTGGTGTAGCTCAGCATTTGCTACCTAGACTAGACTACACTCATTCTGTTCGTTACACTACATGCGTTACTATGGTTACACCACACCCATTTTCATGGTTATGCCACACCTATTTCCATGGTTACACTTACACCTATGCTTGTACTACATGCATTTCCATAGTTATACTACACCCATTTCCATGGTCCCACTACATCCATTCCCATGGTTACACTACAGTCATAGCCATGGTTACACTGCACCCATTTCTATGGTTACTCTAAATCCATTTCCATAGTTGCTTTACACCCATTTCCATGACTACACTATATCTATTTCCATGGATGCATTACACCCATTTCCATGGTTACACTTACACCTAGTACCATGCTTGTAGTAAATGCATTTCCATAGTTATACTACATCCATTTCCATGGTTACACTACATCCATTCCTATGGTTACACTACAGTCATATCCATGGTTACACTACACCCATTTCTATGGTTACTCTAAATCCATTTCCATGGTTGCTTTACACCCATTTCCATGATTACACTTTATCTATTTCCATGGATACATTACACTTATTTCCATGGTTACACTTACATCTAGTACCATGCTTGTAGTAAATGCATTTCCATAGTTATACTACACCCATTTGCATGGTCCCACTACATCCATTCCCATGGTTACACTACAGTCATATCCATGACTGCACTACACCCATTATGATACACCCATTTTCATAATTACAATAAATCAATGTCCATGTTTACATTACACCTATTTCTATGGTTACTCTAAATCCGTTTCTACGGTTGCTTTACACCCATTTCCATGATTACACTACATCTATTCCCATGGCTACACTACACCCATTTCCATGGTTACACTACACTCATTTCCGTAGTTACGCTACACCCATTTCCATGGTTACCCTACATCCACTTCCATGGTTATGCTATACCCATTTCCATAGTTACACTACACTCATTCCCAGGACTATGTCACACCCATTCACATAGTTAATCTACATTCATTACGGACTGGATGCACTATTAGTGATGATGAGGAGTCAATCAGCAAAAGAGCAAGGTTTACTTTCCAGCTCGGCCTTACCAGATGATTCAATGACTTAGATAGCCAACATTAACATTAACTGGCCTTTCTATTATCATTAGCTGTTGAAATCATGTGAAGGATGGACAGCTGAGTAAAAAGGCAGAATGTCCATATCCCACTGTAAACATCCAGCGACGCTAATATGACCTTTTGTCTCTACAGCTCCACCATTCCTTGCTAATTGTTTGAGCAGCTAAAGTTTCTGCAGCTGAGCGACTGCCAGCACTCTTTCAATAAATATAACCTTAAAATAAAACAATGACTCCAGCACTGGTGCGCTTTCATTCTCGGCACACGTGGGTCATAAATCATAAATAAAGCACACGCCCACGACACCCTCAGCATTAGACTGACCACTTCAGTAGAATCTGGGCTTTTATAGATGAACGAGGCGAGAAGTGGAGCACTTTGAAGTTTTCGGAGACAGACTTCAGACTTCAGAGACAGACTAAAGAAAGAAATATGGAAATACACGAACGATTAAAAACACCTCCTAAACACACGCAAGGACATCCGCACTTCAGAACTTCACCCGTATGTGCCAGGCTGACCATGTGTGAATGCTCAAATACGGAAACTTCTGACAGCATTCGTTTCTTTGGTTCCTGTTAAACGTCTTTCTACACATCTAACGGACCTAAGACAGCCACGCCCATTTTACCCAAACTGTACGGCATGAGCTACTGAGCACTACTGATAATATTCAATGCTAAATCAGTTCTACTGAACACTGAAGTGCCCTATCGTCGCTGTCCAAAGAAAAACAAGTATCTCCAAAATGGCAACTTTACAGGAGAGGCCAAAAACCTCATTCAATTTTAATGTAAGTCAATGGAACCAGACGTCTTACCAAGCACTTCTGGGCCATTTCAATTGGTCCATTCATCATGCAAATCTCACAAAGTGTAAACAGAAGCTGCTGTTTTCAAATGATGCATAAAAGTCAAAATGGACAAAAATGGAGATACATGTTTTTCATTGGACAGCGACGCTATGTTCCCTGGACATTATGTTTCCAGTGCTCTATGCCCCCAGGGGTTCCCATGTACTTCCTAGAACCATATAATTCTCAAGGTCATATACTTCTCGAACCCTACCAGCCAGGATCACATGCTCCTAGAGGCCTATATGTCTAGTACTCGTGTTTTCCAATGACCTATTTTCTCAGGACACTATGTTCCAAGTGTCAGGTCCCCCCATGTTCCTCCTAGAGCCCTAAATTCTCGGGAACCTATGTTTTTGGAACCCCATGATCCAGGATCATATGTTCGTAGAGCTGTATATGTCCAATTCCCATGTTTCCCAGTGCCATATTTTCTTGGGATACTATGTTCCCAGTGACAGGTTCCCCATGTTCTTGTCAGTCCCCTATATTTTCAGGCCCCGGTTTCTGGATACCTATGTGTTCAGGATCCTCAGTGTTCCCAGTGTTGTCAGGAACACTTGACCTGCTGTATGTTCCCAATACCTTGCATTCCCAGCCTCACAAGGAAAACTGGCCCCATGGTTCAAGTGCCCTATGATCCCTGAGCCTTATATTTTCAGTGCCTTATATACACTGGCCCCGGACCCTATGTCCCCAGCACCCTATGTTCTCAGAATCCTTTGTTTCGAGGACCCTCGCCCATAAACAGTTTCAGCTATTTACTGTCTTTACATATAACCTCAGATCATCTGTAAATATGCCAGAGATATATGTGTTTATCATATAGTCATAAAAGCATAACAAGCCATGTCCAAGAGAACTTTTAAATATGCCCGTTCCCCTGATATTAGCTCATTATTTAGCATTTTATTAGAATTTCATTCTCAGTAACCCAATAACCTTTCTGCTACGATGACTGATGACAGGACTTGGAGGATCAGGCATGATGTCAGCAGCCATCACTGTAGTGCTAGCATTGCTAACGGAGAATTTCTCAGTAAGTTCTCCTCCCTAAACATAGACACTTAATCAGCAGTCACAAACCACCAGTCACGTAGAGCTCAGTGACATCAACTATAAAATAAACAAGATCAAATCACACAGAGAACTGTCATACCCTGCACACACACAGGCACATCCACTTCTCTGAGCTCTGCACTGACACCGCAACTATATCAGCCTCTTCCTGAGGGAAGGACACACTCTCAGTGAACAGCACTCACACCGAGGAGGAGGACGAGGAGGGAGTAGGGGAAATATGAGTCCTTCTACAGAGGACAAACTGGGGTGTCCCGTATTTCTCTTCTTTTCTCTCTCATAGGACATTCACATGTAACACACTATCTATACATCTATCTGTCTAACTACACATCTGTCTATCTATACATCTATCTGTCTAACTACACATCTGTCCATCTGTCTATACATCTATCTGTCTAACTACACATCTGTCTATCTACCTGTCTCACTACACATCTGTCTATCTGTCTATCTATACATCTATCTGTCTAACTACACATCTGTCCATCTGTCTGTCTATCTATACATCTATCTGTCTAACTACACATCTGTCCATCTATACATCTGTCTATCTATCTGTCTATCTATACCTCTATCTGTCTAATTACACATCTATCTATCTATACATCTATCTGTCTAACTTCACATCTGTCTATCTATCTGTCTGTCTATACATCTACCTGTCTAACTACACATCTGTCTATCTATACATCTATCTGTCTAACTACACATCTGTCTATCTATCTGTCTGTCTATCTATACATCTATCTGTCCAACTACACATCTGTCTATCTATCTGTCTGTCTATACATCTACCTGTCTAACTACACATCTGTCTATCTATACATCTATCTGTCTAACTGTCTATACACACAGCTCCAGATCTAAGAATAAAGGGTTATTGACCTGATTGGCTGAGTGGGGATTTAGACTTTTTGGTAAACGATGACACTAAGGTCCAGTCTAAGCGTAGTTGTAAAAGTCTGATTGATTGCAGGGTGTGAACAAATCATGTAAGGCCAAGAGAGCATGAGCTGACACACACACATCATGTTGACATGTTCACATTGCCATGGAAACATGTCCGGATACAGTGGGTTGTACCACAAGGCTGAGGCGTGACTGAGTGCATGCAGCATGTTAGTCATCTGATCACATAATCAGACACACATGGTAATATTTTATATTAGTTATATTAGTTATATTACTAATGTGTTATGAATAGCAAACCAATAATTGTTTTGATCAGAGATATTAAAAGAAACGACCACAGTAAATATTTCACAACCCCAAAAATGTAATTTCCTGATGCCCTCTAGCCTGTCAGTCTCGCTAATGCAAAGTGCCATCTGGTGGCTGATGCTGGAACCGCACCATCCTGAAAACAGGGTTCATTTAAGAACTAATTTACTTAATCTGATATTCATATACAGCATGTGTAGTCTGCAATTAAAAACCATAAAAATATAATTAAGTATAAAAGTCAGAAATTTTAATACACGATGAAAACAATATATTAAAATTATAATAAATAATAAATCTGTACAGTGTAATGTTCTGAACGTCAACCAGCAGTGCACACACACCTACCACACAATAATCCATCACTGAAGCAACAAAGTCATCAGATATAGGATATGGGCCATCTGCACACAATACACTAATGATCTTACTCATGTGAGATATTCATTTTCGTATTGAGATATTTCAATGTTATAAGCAGCACTACACAGGTACTTCACTCTGAGTGGGCAGTTTATTAGAAACTGCTTCGGCCTACCTATACTCTAGCCATTTTATTAGAAACACCTACAAGGAGCTGGGGTGTGGGGGCGCTACAGCAGCCCAAACTTCAGCATTGTCTATGACAATCTAATAATAAAAATGAAAAGAAAAGAACTGGCTTTTATGTAGGTGTTTCCAATAAAGCGGCCAGTGACAGAGCATCTCTTAGTTCCACTAGTGAGCTCCATTAGTGAGTGTTTAAATACAGAGGTGTAGCATCTCTGTTGGTTTCTGGAGTGTGTGTGTGTGTGGTGTGTGGTGTGTGGTGTGTGTTGTTCCCAGACAGGATATTGATCTTTAGAATACCAGACACACTCTCTCAGCTCCTGGAAGTGAGTGTGTGTCCTCATTCGCTCCTCTGTAAATATTATTCCACTCGTTTCTTTACACTCGCCCCTCTGAAAGCGTTCCTCTGCTCCTGCCTGTACCTCCGCTAAGCTGTGGGGTTCAGAAGCTCCAGCAGATCAATATTAAAGTCTGTCCTGGAGAGACTGGACAAAAGGGCACCCAGCACTGTGTGTGATCAAGCTGGGGGAATCTGCAGTGTGTTTGTGTGTGTGTGTGTGTGTGCGCACCTGCTACAGTCCAGCATTTAAATGGTACTAAAAGCTCCACCCAGTACATCTGGGATGGTGAAACTTGCATGCAACCAGCTGCACGTTGTAAGTTGGATGCAACTTAATTCACAAGCAACACGACAGCTACACCAAGCATTTAATGATTCCACTAGACAAACTAGCAGCTCATATAAACCTACACTGACGTATTTATGCTAATGTATTTCTTTACTGCCCGGTTCAGCTTAATCTGTTTTAATACTATTAAGTGCCATTTAGCAAAAGTGGTGCGGTGACCTTTCCTACAGTGCTGGACATGGTGGATTTAGCATGACTTCCTCAACAGCAACAGCTCCTGGCGGACACCATCCAAATAAATTCCTGAACGCTAAAAATCTCCCGCAGAATGAGATTAGCGTCTCCGAGGAGAAAACACATAACACCGAAATCAGCTCCCATCAGAGCAAACAGCAACGAGAAGAGGGCCTCTGAGAATACACTGCGTAATTCCATTAGAGAGAGCGGGGGGCTAGGGGGGATGATCCTTTATGGGTTGATGCTGAAATCTCTTAATAGGATGAAGAATGAGATAAAGTTTCATATAAAGGAGGAGAGAAATGACGCTCCGCGTATAAAATCCCTGCTAATTAAAAGGTTTCCATTATTACGGCCGCTTTTCACTGCGTGTATCTAACGAGTGTAAGCTCTGCCTCCAGACACTCCAGCTGTGAAACAATTTCACACACATTGTTTCAGGATTTTACGCTGTGGAGTGTGTGTGTGTGTGTGTGTGTGTGTGTGTGTGGGTGTGTATTCAAACAGCCTGCAGTGTAACACAACACTGACAGCTACTGTGATCATCACAATACCGCTGACCTCAGTTATTGTGATGATTACAGTAGCTGTCTGTGTTGTGTTACACCGCACACATGATAAAACCTCAGGAGGCTTCAGTCACAGACCTGCACAACGATATGGGAATCACGGCAGATCTTACCTTCACAATCGGACAGATGTTCAGGCGTTGCTGATATATCAGAGTGATGTGTTAATTAAACTCCAGAATAATCAGGTTTTACTCTGAACATCCTGTCTGCAATTCATCCATCCATCCATCTGGCTATGCATCCATTCATCAATCCATTTGTTCATCCACTCATCTATTCTTTCATTAGTTCCTCAATCTATACTGTACATCCTCCGTGCATCTATTCATTTATTCATTCATTCATTCATTCTTCCACCCACCTATCTATCTATTCATTCCTCCATCCTTCCATTTATTCATTCCTCAATCTATACATCCATACATCTGTCCTCATTCCTTGCTGTCCTTTCACAAAACCTTTCATTAATCCGTTAATCCATCCATCCTTTGACCTATCCATCTGGCTATGCATCCTTTCAGTCATCCATTCAGGCATAAATGGTGTGTCATTCATTCCTCCATCTATACATCTGTACATCCACCATGAATCTCTTAATTCATGAATTCATTCATCCATACACATATCTATCCATTCCTTCATCCATTTGTTCACTCATCCATCCTTTTATTTGCCTATACACCCATACATCTGGCATCTACTTGGCTATCTGTTAATCCATTCATTTGTTCATCCATCCATTCATGAAACCTTCCACTGATCCACTGATCCATCCAACCATTCCAATTATTAATTCATTTACTTACTCATTCAATCACACAAGCTGAATAGAATAGAATAGAATAGAATAGAATAGAATAGAATTGAGGACCTTTAATATCTCTGCAAATCAAAACCAAACGAGTTAAAAATGGAGGATAATTGATTAAATAAATAGCACATAATACGTTATCAATAAGCCTCACCTGCACTCAGAGCAGCTGCAGTTTAATACAGCAGGAAATGAGCCGTTACTGATGGAGGTGTGAATGAGGGGTTAATGCTATTGAGTTCTCCTCTTTATGTCGCCCCCTGCTGATCACCACATGAACTGCTGATACGGCAGCCAAACAGGTATAGCCACAGGAGAACAGAACCAAATGCTGTTAGGAGTGGCATTTCCAGAGCACAGCAGGGCTGAACACCACGGGGGGATAAATGCCTCCTGCTCATCCTTAAATATCTGATTTATGCAAACTTAGTTCTAAGGTCACTGTAGCATTTAGACTCCTATAAACCTAACTCTGCTGATCATTCTGCTGCCCTACCTCAGAAAAACCAAACATCGTTACACGCACTGAGCACTGAGCATTTTATCAATTTGACCGTCCATAATCATGAAAATATTTCATCAAGCTCCATAAGAAACATACATGTGTTTGACTTTTAGGGACAATGGTTCCAGACTAGGATTAAGCCTAGACCTGAATCTAGAACTACATTTTCCTTTAAATAAAAAAACCTCCATTTAAAGATTCCGTGTAGTCCAGGACTAGGCCTAATCCAGGTCCAGGGAACTGACTCTAAATGGAGCACCTTTCAATAAATGCTGAGATGAGAAAAAAGGAGTGGCAGCAGGGTAAAGAAGATGATCAGCACTGACCACCAGGTGGCAGCACACACATCACTGGGTCTCACTCACTCTCTCCCAAACATACACTACAGTATACACCCACCAGCCACTTCAGTAGGTACACCTCCTTACCTCATGTCTGCAACCACTGTCTATTTTATCAGCTCCTCTGACCATATAGGAGCACTCTGTAGTTCTACAATAACAGACTGTAGTCCATCTGATTTACTTCAGGACCCCCACAGGACCACCACAGAGCATGTATTATGAGGGTGGTGGATCATTCTCAGAACTGCAGTGACACCGATGTGGTGGTGGTGTGTTAGTGCCAGTGAGAGTGGATCAGAGTCAGGAGTGCTGCAGGACACCTCAATCGTCCACCAACCAAAACTATCCAGCCAACAGCGTCCTGTGGGCAGTGTCCTGTGGGCAGCGTCCTGTGGGTAGTGTCCTGTGGGTAGTGTCCTGTGGGTAGTGTCCTGGGGGCAGTGTCCTGTGACCACTGATGAAGGACTAGAGGATGACCAACACTGCACCGTGCAGCAGCAGATGAGCCATCGTCTCTGACTGTCCATCTACAAGGTGGACCAGCAAGGTAGAAGTGTCTAACAGAGTGGACAGTGAGTGGACACAGTGTTCAAACCCTCCAGCAGCACTGCTGTGTCTGATCCACTCACACCAGCACCTCACACACTAACACACCACCACCACGTCAGTGTCACTGCAGTGCTGAGAACGATCCACTGTTTTATAAACATACCATCAAAACAGTCATAATAAAACAAACACTGTTTAAGTAAATTAATATCTAATTATATAATCAAGTTAAACATATCATTATTAATATTAATATATATTATTAATAAGTGCAGATTATATGAACATTCTGGAGCGCTTTTTCATATTGCCCCCCACACTTCCACGTTTGTGCACTTTGTATTGGGACCTGAAGTGCTCTCAGAGGGACAGTTACAGAACAGTGACCTTTTCGACCCCAGGTAAATGACCCTGTCCAGAGGAGAGAAGATAGATGGAGAGTCGTAAATAAGGAAGAGAGAGGGAGAAGAAAGCTTGAGCATAAAATAATGTGCGCTGCATGTTAATGTATGCATGGTGCCATACAAACATGCTGTTATTAGTATTAATATTAATATTAGGAGGTAGGAGTAGAAGTGACAGTAGTATTACCGGTATTATTAGTAAAGACAGGAAAGAGTGAAGAGAGGTATGGGAGGACAAAGAGTATGCCTGGACTGAATGAGGACAGATGGGGTCATTATAGCGGGGTCACAAAGCCACCTGCACAGGGGTTTAATGACCCAAATCTGAAGAGTTTCAACACTGTCTAATGATCCATAAACAACACTGGGCTTTCTGCTTTTAAACCACACCCAGGATTCATCAGGGGAATTCCATGGTTTTGCTAAATTCTCCGCATAAATAAATGGTTATGGTAATAAATGTAAACAAAGCCATTCAGTGTAATTAAAATGAACTACTTGCTTTGTTGTTTTGCTATTATTGGCCCAAACATACAAACATGTAAAAACACAATCTATTTTTCAGTGGTGAGAAAGTTAAAGTGTTAATATGAATCATATCTATACACTGACTGATTTTCCCAATAGAACCACATTTGTCACCAGTTACTCTCCCTGTAATCATCTGGTTCCAACAATAATTGGCTCCAACGTTCACACAACTGTACAACACACACAGCTCTTACTATCATCATCTGCACCCGGAAAACACGAGAGTGACTCAGAACACCTACTGAACCGAGGAGAAACAAACTCCATCTCTGCTCCTTCATCACACCCTTCCCCAGCCGAGACACCACAAACGGGAGAGTTTCAGTTTGATATGTCAGATTTCTGAAGCTCAAATAGCAGCGGAGACGGCTTTTATGGAATACTGCCGAAGATCAAAACATGTCGCAGCTAATCAAAGTGAGTGTGTGTGTGTGCGTGTGTGCGTGTGTGTGTGTGTGTGTGTAAGGGCCTTCAGTTCTCTCTCCTCAGATCAGTAGCGGAGGTTCTGTGACTGTACTTACAGACCATAGAGATGCACATGCACCAGTTCTGAAGGTGGTGATTCAGCTGCAGTGAATCTGAGATGTTCAGACTAATTATAATGATAGTCAGGAAGTCACGCTCTCATCTTTTTGCTCAAAATAAAATCCTCTGTCTGTTTACCAGCAGTAAAAAAAATTACGCGGTCTATTTTAGGCGTGCAGTGATATGATACCAATCACTGAATCGGATATCATGAGAAACTGGGTAGCAGTTTTTATGAATACTACAGGGGTTGGACAATGAAACTGAAACACCTGGTTTTAGACCACGATCATTTATTAGTATGGTGTAGGGCCTCCTTTTGCGGCCAATACAGCGTCAGTTGGTCCTGGGAATGACATATACTGCGTCCTGCACAGTGGTCAGAGGGAGTTTAAGCCATTCTTCTTGCAGGATAGTGGCCAGGTCACTACGTGATGCTGGTGGAGGTTCGTCCTTCTTGGTGGTATGCTGACATTACCCTGGATACCGTGTCTCTTGATGCATCACAAAGACTTGCTGTCTTGGTCACAGATGCGCCAGCAAGACGTGCACCAACAGTCTGTCCTCTTTTGAACTCTGGTATGTCCCATAATGTTGTGTTAATTGCAGTATTTTCAGCAGAACTGTGCTCTTACCTGCTAACTGAACCTTCACACTCTGCTCTTACTGGTGCAATGTGCAATTAATGAAGATTGGCCACCAGGCTGGTCCAATTTAGCCATGAGACCTCCCACACTAAAATGACAGGTGTTTCAGTTTCATTGTCCAACCCCTGTATGTCTATAACAAGCTATGAACACATTATAATGTGTGTATTATAAGTATGCATGCAAGTATCACTTCTATATATGGACCAGTATTATCATTTTAATAATGCATTATGTACTCTGTGTGTATGACACATGTATCTTTGAGACACTTGGACAATACTGCACAGTATCATTTGAACATTACTGACCTATGATATCTGCCGACTCAGAATCAGTATCTGCTTCACCAGTTATATTTAGGTATGGAGCTGCAAAGAAGCTGTATCTAATAAGTGATAAAAGCTCACACCCCAGTAAATAAACCGAAAGCCTAAACGAGTGCAAAGCGCAGATGACAGCACACTCCAGCCAGTCGGCTACACTTTGGTCAGAGGAAAAGCAGGGTAAATTCGATTTTCTGAGCAATGATTGGTAGAAACTGTGAAGGATTATTAGATTTATGAGCTAGAATGAATAGATCAGATGTGATATCATACACGCCCATGTCAGATGTGTCACTGTGTAATGGATTTCTGGTCGTACATTAACCTCCAGTCGTTTACAGCCCTAATTAAGAGGACCCTCCGAGCCTGGCTCAGTGCGGACAGGCCGATATTGGAGCAGCGACAATGAGGGCAAATGGGTCTATGATATCCAATTCAGCTGAAAATGAAGCCCAGAGTGTCAGTAAGTCAGCCCCAGAGGGGGAAACCCTTCCCTCCTGTCAGGATACACCACAGTGTCTGTGTGAGGATGTACTGTTGTCAGGCTGGAGATGCCGAAAACCTGCAGGCCAGAGAGAATCCCCCCTGGGGGACATAAATCACCCCCCTACACCAAAACCCCTGTGACAGCTGCTTCAGCACATTCACCTTGGGCAGCGCCTTCTGGTCTCAGCCCAGACACCCCCCTGAACCGCACTGTGGAACACGCTGACAGTGGCAGCTTGAGCCAGCCAAGCTCAGCAGCTTCCTCATTTAATGCAGATGTCACAGAATTCGTGTTTAAACACACCTCGGCCTGCTACAGTGTCACAGATCCCTGTTAAATTGTGCTCCATTCCGGCTTCAGTGTCATAGAATTTCTGTTAAACCACACCCCCTACCTGCAACCATGTCACAGGTCCCTGTTAAACCACACCATTACCAGCTACAGTGTTTCAAAGCTCATGTGAAACCACAATCCTTCATGATACAATGTCACAGAATTCCTGTTAACCCATGGTCCATTCCAGCTACAATGTTACTGAACGCCTGTTAAACCACACCTATACCTGCTACAATGTTACAGAATCCATGCTAAACCACACCCCCCCTTCCTACAATGTCACAGGATTCCTGTTAAACCACATCCCTATATGCTACAATGTCACAGGATTCCTGTTAACCCATGGTCCATTCCAGCTACAATGTTACTGAACGCCTGTTAAACCCCACCTATACCTGCTACAGTGTTACAGCATCCATGCTAAACCACCCCCCCCCCTTCCTACAATGTCACAGCATTCCTGTTAAACCACATCCCTATATGATACAATGTCACAGGATTCCTGTTAACCCATGGTCCATTCCAGCTACAATGTTACTGAACGCCTGTTAAACCACACCTATACCTGCTACAGTGTTACAGAATCCCTGCTAAACCACACCCCCCCTTCCTACAATGTCACAGCATTCCTGTTAACCTATGGTCCATTCCAGCTACAATGTTACTGAACGCCTGTTAAACCCCACCTATACCTGCTACAGTGTTACAGCATCCATGCTAAACCACACCCCCCCCTTCCTACAATGTCACAGCATTCCTGTTAAACCACATCCCTATATGATACAATGTCACAGGATTCCTGTTAACCCATGGTCCATTCCAGCTACAATGTTACTGAACGCCTGTTATACCACACCTATACCTGCTACAATGTTACAGCATCCCTGCTAAACCACACCCCCGTTCCTACAATGTCACAGGATTCCTGTTAACCCATGGTCCATTCCAGCTACAATGTTACTGAACGCCTGTTAAACCCCACCTATACCTGCTACAGTGTTACAGCATCCATGCTAAACCACACGCCCCCTTCCTACAATGTCACAGGATTCCTGTTAAACCACATCCCTATATGATACAATGTCACAGGATTCCTGTTAACCCATGGTCCATTCCAGCTACAATGTTACTGAACGCCTGTTATACCACACCTATACCTGCTACAATGTTACAGCATCCCTGCTAAACCACACCCCCGTTCCTACAATGTCACAGGATTCCTGTTAACCCATGGTCCATTCCAGCTACAATGTTACTGAACTCCTGTTAAACCACACCTATACCTGTTACAATGTTACAGAATCCCTGCTAAACCACACCCCCGTTCCTACAATGTCACAGAATTCCTGTTAAACCACACCAGTCAGTACCAATGTCACAGGATTCCTATTAAACTACAGCGGTACCAGCTACAATGTCACAGAATCCTTGTTAATCCTCTGTCTTAAAAGGTACAACATGACAGAATTCCTGTTAGCCCAATCCCTTACCTGCTACAGTGTCATAGAATTCCAGTCAAACCACACACGTACCAGCTACAATGTCACAAAATTCCCGTTAAACCACACAGGTACAATCTACTCTGAGAAAGTGTATCTTGTTCCAAATGAATACAGTTAATCAGTTATATAACATACTTCTTTTTCTAATCATCACTTTGCTTTAATTCACATTCGCGCTCATGCTTGCACACCCATACAGCGAGAGAACAAGCTCTCCCAGCGGTGGTACTGTTTCATCTCTAGTATCTGCACTACTGATTGGAGCTGACCAGGCCTTCACATTACACCGAGATCCAGAAAGAACAGCAGCTCAGACAGACGCACGTGGAGGAGTGAGTGCAGTGCAGGCCGAGCACCGAGCTCATTGAGGTGAGGCAGGAAGCGTGTAGACTCAGCCGAGCGTGTCAGTAAGTGTCTAACAGTGACAGCACAGATATCAGCACTCAGTCTGTACAGCACAGTAGTGTCAGGCCTACCAGGTGACACCAGGTGTGTTACATGTCAATCTGCAGAGGAATCGGAACGCTTAAAGAACCTTCCCCCCGGGGGACACGCTCACTCACTGGAGAGGCCATGAATAATAAGCAGGCACTGAGGAGCCGTTTAAAAAGTGGAACAGGATCCCTGCCGAACAGATGACGTCTGGACGCACAGTGGAGTCCACAGAGAAGACCTCAGATTTAAAGAAATAAACTCGGGAATGAACGCAGATAAAGAGAAATGAAGAAACGCTGTTTCTAGGTCACGGTTCAAGGAAGTAAATCTATGATGCTGGTCAGAAGGTCAGTTTTGGTGGAAGCCTTTTACACAGCATGCCAATATACACCCATCTGTAACCACGCCATGGCTGATATCGTATGCATGAGTTTCAGAGCAAGGTTTTTTTCAGTAACGTAACAGCGTAGATTTAGCATTCCCAGGCAAGGATATTATTTTGTTGCTGTTGTCGTTTTAGTATACTCATGTAAACTGTTTTATTTATTGCAAGCTCGGATCTGTAGAAGCTGAAAACAGATCGTATCAATAATAAAGTCAGAATCAGAAATACTTTATTAATCCCAGGGGGAAATTGCAGTTTTTACAGTAGCAACCATTTAGAATAAACAATAATAATGTACTTCATTCAACGGTCGGTTTTTATCCCAACTAGGTCACGTGATGCCACCTAGCTGAACAGGCGCGACACCTCGAGCTCCTCAATTTTTTTCTTCTAATTGGGTTACAAAACGCTAGAACTCATCCGCAACTTTTCTCAGTCGGTAGCAGAACATTTCGTCTACCTTATAATCATGGACCTTCGATCCAAAGGTAGAAAAGAAGACCAGAAAAACACCCAAATACCTGATGGCGAAGAAACCGAAGATGGCGCCCAAGAACAACCGCTAAACGACGAAGCCTCGGATACTGGAAGCTCTCCGGGTATGCTTGCAGTTCTTCTTAGAGAGATTAAAGAGGGCAACAGAATTCTCTCACAGAAAATTGACTCAAACACAGCCGAGCTTCAAAACTCCTTAGACGGCCTGTACTCCACTTTGAATGGCCTGGTCGCGAGGGTGGCGGATGCGGAGCAGCGCATTAGTGAAACGGAGGATACTGTGAACCGACACGAACAATTGGTAAACACGCTGCTGAAAGACAACGAGTCTCTGAAAAGCAAGGTGGACTATCTGGAGAACTACAGCAGGCGAAACAACGTCCGCATCGTGGGCCTGAAAGAGGGCACAGAGACTGACGATCCAGTTAAGTTCTTTGGTGAATGGCTGCCCCAGGTTCTGGGAACGACACATTTTCCCAGCCCGCTGGACATTGAACGTGCTCATCGCACTCCGAGCTTTAAACCTCCGTTAAACGAATCTCCGAGACCCGTTTTAATCCGCTTTCTCCGTTACCAGGATAGAGAAAAGATCTTGCGGCTCGCAAAAGAGAAAAGAAACATCACGATTCAGGAGAAGAGAGTGAACTTTTTTCCTGATTTGAGCCCGGAGTTAGCGAGACGCCGCAAACTGATGATCCCAGCAATGAAGGCTCTGAAGGAGAAGAACTTCACCTGCTACCTTACATACCCAGCGCGACTGCGAGTACAGCTAAAAGATGGGAAATTCCGCCACTTCACCACACCAGGAGAAGTGTCCAGGTTTATGGAGGAGGAGGAAACTTGAACAACACACTACTTTGATGCTAGTCGCTGGTAACCTTCTCGGACTGGTAGAACTGTTTAATTTCAAGGTTTATGGTCCCGACCACAGGTAGGCTAGATGTTTAATTATTTAGCGTATGCACTGCCTCTGAGTTCGTACATTGATTTGATATTATCAAGAGGGAAATATTTTATATGCTTAAGCTAAATGAGACTTTTAGGTAAGATCCCCTCTTCTCACGTTTCTGTTTGGGACGAAGTCTCTGCTTAATTTTGAAGACCTATGTTGGTCGGGATCCAACTATAAAGTTAATTATAAGCCTAGTGTTTTGGCAACGTTCATTTATGTAATTGTGGAGCTCTTGGTTCGACTTTGCGACTGAGCTAAGAGATGAAGAACGAGCTACTACGTTCCCCCACGATGTTTATTCACTGTTTTTGTCGAGTGTTCTGATTCGGCAGACGAGGAGAGTACGATTTTTACTTTATTTCAATGTATTTTATTATTTGTTTGGGAGAGTTACGTTTTATTTATATCATTCGCTAAATGAGAACTTAATCTGGCCAGGGCAGTTTCTATACAGTACTTTATTATATGGTGAAATCACTTAAATTTTATATCATTTAATGTCAAGGGTTTACATAACCCAATTAAAGAAAAAGGGTATACACATATCTTAAAAAACTGCAGGCGGAGATTGTTTATTTACAGGAAACACATTTGAATGATAATGAACACAAGAAATTAAAAAGAGAGTGGGTGGGCCAGGTTTATGCATCTTCATTCAATTCTAAATCAAGAGGAGTCGCTATTCTGATTAGCAAACAAATTCCATTTATGGCCACTAAAGTAGTTTACGATCCAAATGGAAGATTTATATTAATTCAAGGACAAATGTATTCTGAACACTGGACTCTCTTAAATATATATGCACCAAATTATGATGATCATTTATTTATGCAGAATACTGTACTCCAAACTGCACAATGCTCAGGACATATTTTAATAGGAGGGGACTTCAATTTTTGTCTGGACACTATACTAGATAGGTCATCCCCTAATCCTTCCCCCCTAAGCAAATCAGCCACACTGACTAAAGCTCTCATGAAAGATCTTAATCTGATGGATGTGTGGAGAAAGAAACATCCACAAGATAGAGAGTACTCTTTTTATTCTCATCCACATGGTACCTATACACGCATCGACTACTTTTTGATGTCCTCTCAGCTTTTCCATAGAACATTAGATGTTGAATATCTCCCCAGGATATTAAGCGATCACTCTCCACTAGCATTATTACTTTTTATACCAGACAAGATTAAGGGGACATATAGATGGAAACTTAATCCTTCACTTCTGAAACGTCCAGAATTTTGTACATTTATTACAGAGCAAATCGACTTTTTTCTCATGACTAATAAACCAACCTGTACTAACAGTTTTATCTTATGGGATACATTAAAAGCTTACCTGAGAGGACAATGTATAGCCTACACAAAGGGCTTGATAAGGAAACATAATGCAGATATGCAATTACTTGAATCAAAAATCTCCACATTAGAAAAAAATTACCAGAAAACACCAACTAAAAATTTGTATAAGGAATTAGTTAATGAAAAACTAAATTATAACATATTAAACACTTACCAAGCAGAGAAAGCTATATTAAAATCAAAGCAACGCTATTATGAACTTGGAGAGAAAACACAAAGTTTTAGCATGGCAACTTAAAATAGTCCAGAATTCCCATCTGATTAATGCGATAGATACTGGTGACAAGATAACATATAATCCTACTGAGATAAATGATGCATTTAAGAAATATTATATAGATCTATATGACTCGAAGTTACCAACTGGCCCACCAGAAATTGATCAATTTCTCGATTCAGTTAATTTACCAAGTTTAAAGGAGGAAGATAGATTGACATTAGATACATCTTTTTCTTTGTCAGAGTTAAAAAAAGCCATTCAATCGCTTCCGTCCAATAAATCACCAGGTGAGGATGGATTCCCACCTGAATTCTATAAAGAGTTTCAGGATCTTCTTATTCCACTTTTGATGGAGGTGCTCGAGCAAGCAAGGAAAGACAGAAAGTTCCCAGAATCTTTTTCTAACGCTATAATTTCTGTGATTTATAAGAAGGGGAAGGATCCGTTACAGTGCTCCTCCTACAGGCCAATCTCACTTCTTAATACAGACTATAAACTGGTTACTAAAATGATAGCCAATAGAATTGAATCCTATCTACCCTTATTAGTTAATCCAGATCAAACAGGTTTTATTATCAAGAGATTTTCCTCTAATAATTTAAGAAGGCTTTTTAATATAATACATTTTGCTAAAGTTAACAGTATACCAGGAGTGGCTGTTTCCCTTGACGCAGAAAAGGCCTTCGATCGAGTCGAGTGGCCATATTTATTCAAGGTTCTTGAGAAATTTGGCTTTGGTGATTCATTCATTGATCTGATTCAATCTATTTATAGATCCCCTAAAGCTATGATAACAACCAATGGAGTTACTTCAAGTACATTCTCTTTATTTAGAGGATGCAGACAGGGCTGCCCTGTCAGTCCAGCCCTCTTTGCCTTATGTATTGAGCCGTTGGCTGAAGCCATCAGAACCAACCCCCAGATTCAAGGATTTAAGATTGGGTCGGACATCCATAAGATATCACTTTTTGCAGACGATATTCTTTTATTTTTAACTAATCCAGAATCGTCTTTATTTTACTTGCAGGACCTGTTGGAGTCATATAGCTTTTTTAGTGGATATAAGGTTAACCTAGATAAAACAGAAATCATGCCACTCTCTACATTTAATTATCAATCCATAAGACATAAGTTTGCCTTTAGACATACACATTTTAAATACTTAGGTATATTAGTAGACAGTAATTTAAAAAACTTATATAAACTCAACATCCTTGGCCTGCTGGAAAAAGTAATTAAGGATATCAGTAGATGGATGGACCTCCCACTTACACTGCTCGGTAGAATTAATGCAATAAAAATGAATATTTTGCCCAAGTTTCTTTATTTGTTTCAATCATTACCTATTGAAGTACCTACATCCTTCTTTACCTCTCTTTAATAGACTGATCAGAAAATTTATATGGCGTGGCAAGACACCAAGGGTTAGCTTAAATAAATTATCTTTGGACTATGATCAGGGAGGACTTAAGCTTCCTAATTTTACATTTTACTATTGGGCCTCCCAAGCTAGATTTTTAGCCCAGATGTTTGTTGGAGACACGTGCCCTTCGTGGTTAAGTATTGAAAAAACAGAAATAAAAGAAGAAATGCATATAGACTTAGTATATAAATGGGATGTAAAATCAGTTAAAAAGGAAACAGATAACCCCCTTGATTATCCACCTAATGCAAACATGGGGGAAGCTTCAACAATTATTTGGACATGAAGGATTTCTGACGTGCAAAACACCACTATGGAAGAATGGATTACTCCCACAGTTCCTTCAAAATAAACATTTTAGTGAATGGCCCAAAAAAGGAATCCACCGATTAGAACATTGCTACCAGGACGGAGTTTTTATGTCATTTGGACAAATGAAACAGAAATACGACTTAAGTAATAAGGATTTTTTATGTTATCTACAGTTACGTGACTACATCAGAACCAATAGTAAATACAAATGGAAGCTACCCACAATGACGCCAATGGAAAGGTTATTCCATTCAATTCAGCCACTCCAGAAAATCATATCAAACATGTATACAGCACTTACAGCAAATCAGTCTGTAAACGAATTAGATAAGTCAAAGGGTAAATGGGAGCGAGATTTGGGCGTAACTATAGATGCAGAATTATGGACTGACCTGTGTAAAGATAGTGTTACATCTACTTTAAATTCAAGACATAGATTAACTCAATATAATTTTTTACATCAACTCTATATCACCCCATCTAAATTGCACAGATTTAACCCCAAAATTTCACCCCTCTGTTTTAGATGTGGCTCTGCTGAAGGAACGTTTTTGCATTGCACCTGGACATGCCCTAAAGTAATTCCTTTCTGGCAAAAAGTCTGCAATATTATATCAGAGATTAATGAAACCACCTTTCCAGTAGACCCAGAAATTTGTCTGCTGGGAAATTTTACAAACGCTGATTTTAGGAATAAATATGCTTTAAAACTTACTGAAATGATGCTAATTATTGCAAAAAAATGTATAGCACGTAATTGGAAATCAGATGCTCTTATACCTATTGGGATGTGGCTTTCTGAACTGAAGAGTTGTATACCCTTAGAAAAAATAACTTACCAATTAAAGAACAACACTAAAGTATTTTATAAAACCTGGCAGCCATTTATTGACTATATAAAGGACATGACACCGGACCAGATAGAAAATATACAGGCTTAATTATATGTAACTGCTCTCCCGAATTATTATTATTATTATTATTTTTTTTTTTTTTCATTATTATTATTTTTCCTTTCTTTTTTTTTTTTTTTTTTTTTTTTTTTTTTTTTTTTTTTTTGTTTTTTTTTTTTTATTTTATTATTATTTTTGCATTTAATTTCTATTTCTCGCTTTAATGTATGCTTGTCATGTGTTATTATTTGTATTTTGTTTATAAACTTACAAAAATCTAAATAAAATAATTCAAAAAAAAAGAAAAAACATTCTGGGAACCAAAAGAAAACTTCCCGCTGAAAATATTCATAGAGAATTGTATATTCTCAGAACAGCAGATAAAAAAAATGCAGCTTTTAGCACATCGCTACAGATGCCACATCTGTGTAGTTTCTGAAGTACCCGAGTTTCTGCATGAAGAGCTCCTAAAATAATAACTCGTTTTGACAACCATTTTGCATCACAGTAGTAAACACAGAGCTTTTTATCACAAAGCACATGGTTTACATTACTGTATCTAAAATGAACAAACGATTCAGTACCAGCATGGTCACTGAAGGAAATAGCCAGAAAACATTACATGAGTTATATCACATATTACATTTACTTCTACGAAATATCAGACATATTACATGCCATGCTAGCTCAGTGTCCTAGGCAGTATTTACGTTGGGGTCAGTTACTCCGAATTTTATGAATATGTTAATACGAATATGTTTGTATAATATATATAAATATGTCAAAATCATGAGCCTTACTAATGTCCAGCATCCCACGAAATAAAATAAATAAATAAATAAATACAATCCACTAAAATCATTATAAAGCCCAAAACAATATAATCCCCAAATTCCTAGAACATAATCTAATAGATAAACATCTAATTCTACTTAGTTAATGAACAAAAAGCCTAAATAATTGGATGAGAGTTCTTTAATGCACGAGGCAATTATACTGTGGTGCCCTGTTACTGGCCATGGGGAGCCATGGGCGTGCAAGAGGCGTGGCCATGCAGAGCGTCCACACGAGGAGGCTCAAGGGAGCATCACATTTGTGGTACTATTTGTGGCTGGTTTAAAAGATGTACGCATGTGTTGGGTGGGTCACCCTGTGCTGGGCCGTGGGGTTTGCTATCCACCACGTACAGGAAATGTGTGGCTAGAAGTGACTTGCCTGATTCCCAGGTGTGTCGGCGAGGGCTGAGAGCCGGTTCATTCTTGCTGCTATGTTTATTTGACTAAAGTGTTAAGCTAAAGTTTCCTGCAACTTTACTAATCAAGACATTACTAATCCATTATCTATCGTACCAATCCAAGCATCATGTAGTTCAAACATTAAGACTGATCTATAGACTAAAATCCGCTGCTGCTCTTAGCCATGTTAAAGCTGTAGTCCATGTTTACAAATAACAGCATGTGTGTGTTTTGGTGTGGGCGGTGGGGCGATTGAGGGGGCGGAGTTGGGTCAACTGTGTGGGTTTGGTTTCTTTAGCACTGGAGCACTCCACTAAAATAACAGCGCTAATAATAAATGAAAGCTGGTAGGGTGCGATTAGCGTTATGCTATGACCTCAGCGTGAGCCCCATGCCCAGTTACCGAAACCCCCATAAAAAATAAATAGCCCTCCCTGTCCCCCCTCTGCAGGCCATGCATTTTTCATCTGACTGGATCGCCATGGGGATGCAGCCTGCCGGTCTGGTCATAAAACGAGAAATGAAATCAATAACAGTAATAAAGTTGAAGGTGTGTCTCCATGTCTGCACTAAACACTCTGCTTTCAGACCGATACCGGTAAAGTGAACACATGAAATGATCGATACAGCCCGAGAGAGAGAGAGGGAGCGATACGGCTAAAGTGTCCCAGTACTATGATACGCGATACCATAATTCATCTTTCTGTGGTTAAACAGATTGAGGCAGATGGTATCATGATAATAACATTTATTCAATACAGCTTATTTTACCCTGTACCATGTTCATACTGCAATTACTATTATAATTTTTATTATTTTACTATAAAAAACAATATTTTTACTGCAAAAGTTGCATATTGTGGTTAGCATTGCTGATAACAATTTAGCATTTCAGCTGTGGTTGGTGAAATTGTGGTGAAAATGTGGAAACACTGGTAAAAACACTGCTAGCGTCTCTTAGTTTGTTAGCTCTGATCACAGGGAGATTAATAAAGCCTAATTTACAGCCTCCATCATACAGTAAATCCTCCTGTGCGCTCATGCTAATGCTGCATGATCATTTACAAACACTGCTTATACAGTTTAATACCAGCAGAACAAACAATCGTCTCCATCTGTTCAGCGCATTCAGCAGAATAAACACACACACATACACACACACACACACACACACACACACACACACACACACACACACACACACACACACACATACACACACACACACACACACACACACACACATACACACACACACACACACACACACACACACACACATACACATACACACACACACACATACACACACACACACACATACACATACACACACACATACACACACACACACACACACACACACACACACACACACACACATACACACATACACATACACACACACACACACACATACACACACACGTACACATACATGTACACATACACACACACACACACACACACACACACACACACACACATACACACACACGTACACATACACACATACACACACACACAAACACACACACATACACACACAGTCTGCTGTTTGTTTTGCCGTGCTGCACAGTTAGCTTTATTTACAAAACGCCACACGCATTCACATCTAATAATGGAGCACCCTCTAACTGGGTTGCCAGGTGACTCTAAATGTATTCCACCAATTGAAGTTGATAAAGTGCTGCTCTAGTCCTGTTGTTACACACAACCCACATATGTTATGCCCCTAGGCGTGATTATTTGGCAGATCTGGGCTGTACCCAGTATAGGAAAAAAAGTTTAAAAAATGGCGGATTCACACATTAGAGGATGTGTGAACTCATCTTCCCTTATAAAATCAACAAAACATGCCCAAAGCTTTTGACCAGAGGGTGTGCAAATGCCTACCTACAACTATCATAACAAATAACTCTCTTCCTAGAAATTCAACTAAAATTTTGAATCATCTTTAGGCCTTCATTGTTTTGAACACATCAATCATTTCTTCAACTTGGTCTACATCTATACTTCCATTTGCCCTACAGTTTACAGTTTACAGTTTGCAGTTTACAGTTTGCTGCTATCTATTTGTACATACATACATCTGTGAAGACATGGGCCCTTATTAAAACTCAAAACTCAAAGGTTCAAAGCAATACGTTCATGCTTACCTGTGCAGGTAAAACTCTGAAGTAGAAGCAACGCACTCAGACTTACGATCAAACAGAAGCTGGTTCCTGTTCCACTCCCTGAAACGGCTCTATGATGCATATATTCAAAACTCTCCAATCAGAATAAAGAGAAAGTGACCTCTGAACTGTCTGAATCTGAGTTTACAGTTTCCTCGGTGATCGTCACTACTGTAACAGCTCAAACACAACAGGTTAATAATAAACTCGGTTTATTACTGACAGCAACGAATGACATCATATTCCTCAGTTTTGAAGGCCTTCTAGGTGTTCAGAGAAGGCCTGTTGATTTCTGTCAATCAGAAAAACAGATCTATCACTTTTATTTCATTTTCATTTAATATAATAACACTAAATGACACTATTGGGTTTATTGGGTCATACGGCAGTAAAGGTTTACTCTTTGAAAACAGAAACTGTCTATAGTGTTGGCATAGTTGTCTCTGTGGTATATAGGTAAACATGGTTCTCTTTGGTTAGGACTTCTGGAGCTGGACTGACAGCCTTACACGTTAGATTAACTACCAACATAATTAGGAAGTGAGAGAGAAAACAACCAATCACACTTTGATTTACGATGAACACAACCAGAAAAAGATCACTCTAGTCCTTCTAGAAGTTCTAGATATGCCACTGACTGTAAATATCAGGCATAGTCATAGAGTCTTATTCTAACTCAATCAATAATCAGCACTATTAGTAGACATATTTGTTTTTGGTTTTATAGTTATGGCTCGAACT